>JANIJG010011225.1:7866-29351 GCA_024611175.1 Megaceryle torquata
GTGTTTGTTCTTTTTTTAGAGTGTTATGGTTTTGTGTGTTTTTCCAGTGCGCGCGGGTGGGGGGGGGGGGGGGGGGGGGGAAGTAAGTTATGGTCTCTGAAGTAATGGAGCTTGATAGAGTTGTTAGCAGTGTGCTGTGAAAAAATATTGTTATCTAGCTCAAACTTACTGTTGTATCCACTGCAAGTTATCTTATTGGTAAACTAACACCTGATTAACAAATGTATGTCAAATCTTCGTATTTTTCAGATGCCTTCAAAACTCTTTCCTCTAAGTTCCTTGGGAAGCAAATGGAGCTTGCCTTGAACTTTGAGGGATTTTCTGCTCTCTCTAGGGATGGAGGAGAGTACTTGTCTTGTTCCCTGTGGTAGCAGAGAATTTCAGTTTTGCTGGTGCCTTCAACTGTTCTGCTTTTCCACTCAATATTTTTGAAATGTCTTTTAGTCGGGGCAAGACAAAGTGGTTAGAAATCATACACAACCTGACAGATGGCAGGAGAGATTTCCAAAAGCATCTGAAGGGCACTTGGGGAAAAAACTCTCTGATCTCAGCTACAAGAGGGACAGTCCAAGCAATTCACATAGGCTGCTTGTTATGCTGATCCCAGTCCAGGGGAGACATGCCACTGGAGCCCCACTGAGCTGGAGGCCGTTACTTGGGACATGCACTGATGTGAATCTGGGACAATATGCTCACAAGTTGGCTCCGGTCGCTTGTCTTTCAAGCAAGAGCAGAACTGTCTTGTGTTTTTTACAGAGAACTTGAAAAGTCCTGAATAGCTTGGTTGCTTATAGCATAGCTTCCCAGCTGTGACAAGCAGCTTTGAGAGCTTCCATTCTGGGATGCCAGTCCTGGGGCACCTAAGCAGAGCTTCAAATGCTCTGAGCACTTCTCTTCTGAAAACCATGCAGTTTGTTTTAAGTCTGAAAATGTAGCCACTTAGCTTTCTTTGAATATCTTGGCCCTGGGGATTTACAAAGCCACAGCCCACTGATTTTGTTTGACTTTTACGGTACAGTGGGACTCTGTCATGAATTTCATTTCTGGTGTTTTTCATTTGTAAACAGTAAGAAAAAGCTTCTAATTTTAATGAGCACTTTGCTCTCCTTCTCCTAGTCCCTATCTGTGTACGATACAGCCAAAATTAATATGAAACAAGAAGCACTCTGCCTTTCTCTAAACAGCTAGGCAAAGTCTAAGGAAGCTCGAGCTGTGAGTACTTCTGCCCCAGTATTTGAACTGTTCTTGTCTGATTGAATCTTTTGCCTTCATGGTTTATATTGCTGACTTCTCTGATATGTGTCCTTCTTCCAGAGCCACTGCTCAAGCTTTCTTTCCTGAAGGGATGCTCTGATTGCAAATTGTGTACTGGCAGGCAGGTTTTAAGCTCAGGCAGTGTGGTTGCATCTCCATAAAACCACTGGGCTCTGCTCTCCTTTTTCCACTGTTCTATGGATGGTTTCTTTTTCCTTATTGATTCCCTGTTTCTTAGAGATTCTACCTCTTCTGGTTAAGCCAAGCACATACTTAAGATCTGTCCAAAACAAAGACAACTTCTTTGTACATTGACAGGTTTTTCTGAACTGAGCCTTCTCTCAGGAATACCTGATATATTTTTCTTGCCTTAAAGAGTCCACAGTTCATCACCTATTTTTAGCAGATTGACAGTGAGACAAATAGCTTGGATATTTTTTCCTGTTTTTGACAGAGGGAAGTTCCTTTGTCATGGTGAAAGACTTGAAAAGGAAGGTGGTTCTTACGCTGGAGGGATAACCTTCCTAACCTCAGAAGGTCTGAGGTGGGCTTAAGTCAATTTTGATAACAAAAAATGGAAGACAGCAGGGTCAAATCTATAGCAGTAGTCAATGGGGCATCCTTACTATGAAGGTGATGAAGGAAAGTAGGGGTTTTTTTGACTGTTGTTCACCCATACAGGATTTCATCTTTAATATACAGCTGCCAAAGTAGATCTGTGCATGTGCTGCAGATCCCTGACAAACTGAATCCAGTCCATGATGGGGTTATGCATCTGTTTTCACCTGGCAAAAGGTGCTGCTCTGCCAAAAGGCATAGTTGTTTTTTTTTCTGCTCACTTCTGACCTTCCTCCAGTAACTTCCTGATGTTGGTAGGGAGTAAAATGGAGTAAAGAATTTGCCCTTCAGTATAGCCAGAACAAAGGGTAGTGCTTCCAAATGCTGTGTATGACATTCGTGGCAGTGTAAAGCTAACGTAATGTGACTTTGGAAGAAAGCTGGCTTCTGAATTGCATGTGTGAGCACACGTGTGTTTGTATATTCAAGTGACCTTTCTAGTACAAGGTATAGGTCTTTGCAATCCAAATGTGTCTTTGCTTTCTATATGTCTCCTCTCCTGTGTGTATCTCCAACCTGGATCACTACAGGCAAGAGCCAAGCAAATAGAGGAATAGCTAATAAAAATATTTCCCTGATCACTTTATTTTTTTTTTCCTGTCGTTTATGAAATGTGGTATCTCTGTCTCTCAAGCTCCTTCTGTGGATGAGAATGATATCAGGTGTCTTCTTGTAGGAAAAATGGTTATGTCTTTCTTAAACCACACTGAAGTTACTAGGGAACATTGTTGACTTGCTTCTCACAGTTCTACATGCTTGTAAAGATCGTGTTAAAGCAGTGAGCTCCTCTACACTCACTCTGTCTTCAGCCCTACCTCTGTCTCTTTCAATCATCTGGAGTCAGGCCTTTCCCATATGTTCCTCATACAAGTCTCCGGTAAGCTCCCCACAGCACAGAAGGTACGCAAACCCATTGCCCTCTAGTCTCTGTCTTTTTGATATGTGCATGACTGTTCAACCTAGTGCTATAATGAGCTGTGCTGGAAATATCTCTGTGAGATACTGGCGTCAATTTAGACTAATTTCAAACCACTGTATATGAAGAAGTCCTGATTATTACTGTCAGTAATTAAAAAAGGTCACCTAAATCCTCTACAGCAATTATGTGTCCAGCTGCACAAAGAAAGTCTGTATACCTTTTTTTTTTTTCTTCTTGCTCTGAGCTAATGAAGCTTTGACCACCTGGGTTTCAAAAGATGCCTCACCATTTTAGTTCTTGAAGAATAATAATGTGCATGCTTCTCCCACAGCTTTTGTCTTTGTTAGGCATTTTCATGTCTGGCTAATGAGGAACATGATTCTTTTTGAAGACTATAGTGTAGGGTTACAGAAAATATGTGATAGTCACAAAGGTCTGTAGTTAGTTAGGAGACAGCATATAGAACATTTCACCTTTTTCCAGCTGCTGTCCATTGAAATTTTACCAGAAGATGTTTTTCTCTTGCAGCCATTTATTTTTCCTGTTGATGTCCTTTTCATTTATTTGGGGAGGGACAGCACTCTGGGACCTGTGCTAGGACTTCCGGTGACTGTGTACTCTTCAAACACAGGAGAAGTAGTAGTGCTGTTCCTGGTCTTTTCCTGAAATGTGTTTTTTTCAGATCATGAGGACTGTCTTTACTGCTGTGGGTGGGATTTCTCGAGCAGGTTTTGAGGTCTTCCAGAAGGCAGAGCTAACATCTGGCCTGTGATGCAACCTCTACAACAGTGTTCGGAGACAAACCTGAAGTGTTGCAAGGGTGTCTAAGCAAGCACCCTTCTGAGGAGGGGTGGGAGGAGGTGGGGCTGCACCAGAGACTTTTAATAGCAGAATAAATGGGAAGGTGTAGGGCAGCGCTGTACAGTCAGTCCAGCACACTCGCTGTGTCTCTGTTCTCCCCTGTGATCTGCAAGAGTTTCTTACCTGCACCAAATCCTGAAGAAATACATACAAGCAAATTTTTGTTTTGTCTTGTTTTCTTTTGAACTTTAGTTACCCATCAGCAACTTTCAAGATGACAAGAATTTTGACAGCTTGCAAAGTGTTGAAGACTTTGAAAGGCAGATTGAAGTTTTGCAATGTATCTGCTGATCACTGGAGTCTCTCAAGGACTGGTACCAGGTTGTTGAGCATCAAGGTAACAGTAACTAAGCTACTGTGGTTTAATAGATGTGTTTGGAGTGCTGAGAGATAGCTTGCTGCAGATAACAGGGTTTACCTGGGCACATAAAATGGAAGCAAAGGAGATTTGTCTGAACCCTAAGCAAGGGGTTGTTTGGCTAAATGATTTTACTAGCTAAGCAAACACACTTTTTGTGTAGTCTGGTATGGAAATTATAGAGTAAATTGCACCAAAAGGTGGAAGTTCAGGGTTTCAGTTAATTATTACATAGTATTTTCTTTGGAAACACCCCACCTTTCTATAGGACTGATAGCTAACAGCTCAGATCTTTCAGTCCATATGAGCATGAATCAGCTAGATACTTCAAAACATGCATCACTTGAAGCATGTGATTAATCCTCTTGGATCCAGAGAGGATCCATTTTCAATGTATTGGATACTATGATGGCTCTGAGAGTAATCAGAGAGGTAGACAACATTTTGTGAATGCATCAGGTGGGGCTGGAACCCTTTAGTTCACTTCCCCAACTGTCTTCTGCTCTTTGCTACAAAAGCTGCATTTTCCCAGCTTTGCTAGGGTAACTCGGGCAGGTGGGGCAGAGTACAGGGCTGAAATGGGACTTCTGTGTGAATTCTGTAGTGCTTGCAGTGTCTCGTCCTCAGGCACTTTACGTTGAGAAGGCACTCTCACACACGCGCCCCATTGAATCAGCAGGAGACTAGAATTAGCAACTGTAGGAGTGATGTTTCAGCAGGTGATAGGGAAGAGCTCTTAGAGGCTTGGGCTGTTGGTACCCAAACGATGCCACCTTACCCTGGCAAGGATTGCTGGTTCAGCTTTTGGTGAGACACCATCTTTCTTTACACATCCTAGGATAATTCTGGTAGGCGCCTGCAGTAGGCTGGATCTGATGCATTCTTACACTGATGCACTTGAAATTCAAATATGGCATCTTAAATGACAGACTGATGGTGTCAGGTACATGTTTTGTCACTCATTCAAGGACTGCACGGTGACAGACCTACAAGGTCATCTCATAATGCTGAGGTATCCAATTAAGAAGATTCATGCTCATGGAAAACTGCTGCCCTACTCTGATGGAGTTACAGTACCAGCTGTTCGAGCATCTACCTCATTCTGTGCTTGTAAAGCTAAACAGTGATAGCTGAAAGCCAGGAACACCAATGCTAAAGGCAAGGAGAATCAATACCTGCTAAGAAGGCAAGCCAGGTGAAACCCTTGGGAGCTATTTTAATCTCAGTCCCAGCAATTGCAAATACACCTGAAGTGGGTCAAGAATTAATTGGGCCCTTTTTCTGTTTCAAGGTGGATGACAGGATCTGCTGTGCACCTGAAGTGCTGAGCTTAGTGGAGCATTTGTACCTACACTGTGACTGGCTGGCTCACCACAAGGTGTGGTGCTAACCAGCCAGCCCAGAAGTCTTACTGACATATGTTATTTGGCATCTTCTGCCTTGGCATTGACACTGGGGAAAGTTATCTTCTTACTAGACTTGATTATTTGAGTTCCTTACCTACATGGATTTGTGCTGTCGGGGTGGGTGCTTGAACTCATGGAGAGTAAGAACGCTGATATCTAGTGTAGTTTAGGAGTCTGTGGTTCTTGCAATCCCAGCTCAAATTTTTAATGCTACCTTTGCCAGGGGCACATGATCTGATTCTGTTTGAATTCAGAATCTGGAATACAAAAGCTTGAACCTTTCCTGGCCTGGAGCTTTTGCTTTAAGACAGTGACAGGCTTATGCACTTTTTTCCATGGGACATACAGAAGCAGAAGAGACTCTGAAATATACACATGTGAGCAGTAAAGCAACAGGCCTGGGGGAAAATATAAGGGTGAGCAGTCCTAAAAAGCCAAACTATTGCTTAGCTTTGTGTCAGAGTGTGGAAGTTAACTGTAGTTGTGAGACAAGTGACCAAACAGTGACTTATAGCTGGGTTTGGTGTTCCAGCCATAATTAGAGGTAGTGGATATTTGTAAGAAGTTTGGAGAAAGAGTGAAATGCAAAGTCATTAAGGTGTGTGGGCTAATGGCAGTATAGGTAATGATCCCATTCTCCCATTATTGCAGGCTTAAATGAGCGTTGAGTTGTCTTTTATTGCTTTTTCTCAGTGGGCTATTTTAGGGAGCATAACAAAATACAATGCAAACATGTTTCTAACCTATGTATAAGCTAAGTAAAGTATTAGATAGCACAAGGGAGAGGTTGTAGTTTTAATAGAGTGCCTAATAATTTTTGTCCCAAGTCTGTTTTCTGTCCACTTAAACTCAGCCCACGTGGGGAAACACCATTTGTAGGTGAGCAGTCACAGGTCTATTTCCCCATTGCATCCCATTCTTCAGTTCTAAAGGAGAAATGCAGCATCCATGAGCGAGAGAGTGGCACAGAAAGCAGAAACTCCTGTGGGCTCTCTGTAGGGCTCCTTGGCTTCACTGCTTTTGGGGTAATCAAGCTTCTTTATAATTTGGGAATGGGCAGAGAGGCTGCAGCTCAAAGCTCGTATCATTTAATGCTCATCTGAGGCCAATGTAGTTAAATGGGGATGTAAAGATTAGTATGAGCAATAAATAGGTGGCTTGTAACAGTATAGCTGGCTCAGTAAGGAGGGGATTGGGAGGGCTATAAAACCACCAGGAGCAAGCTAAAAATATAGTGGGAAATGAGAGGGAGAGGAGGGAAATTTTTGAGCACTGGGTTTAGAAACTATTTCAGATGACTGCAAAAAGGGTTTCTCAAATATATTTTTGAAGCAGGTGGAAAGTGACTGGGAAAATGACTGTGTGGGAAGCAGAGAGCTAGGAGAGAAGGTGAAAGATCAGTCACAAGCTCCTGCACTCCTCTGCCTTTGGAGATGGAAGTGCAGGGGAGGTAGACTGGGGCCTGTTCCCTTAGAGCTGCTTCTGTGGGGGAGAGAAGGGGTGTTCATTTCCTTGGGTGCTCAGTGACTTCCCTAACACTTGACTTGTTGACTCTGAGGCAAGTAGAAAAGAGGAAAAAAAATACCTGTTTGTTCCCCAGTACAGGGTTTAGAGCAGACACACTTTATAAAGGAAAATGTACTGCAGATCTTTGGAGATTTTGCAGGTCTTTGTCATCCATCCTGTAGATGGGAAGAGCTGCTGGAGCAGGGAACTAACTGGAACTACATTCACCTGGTTTTTACCTTTTTTTGTAACTGTTACAGTGCTTTGTTTACTTCGTGTGTGCAGTGCTTAGTGAAGTGGCACCTGAACTAGTTATCCCTTCAAGTTACTCTGACAAAATGCGCAAAATCGAGCAATACTGCAGCAACAACGTGGCCCTTTCCATTGGCCATTGCCATCCTCAAAGCTCTTCAAGAGCCCTGCAGCTTCTCTGGAGCACAGGGAGCTCTGCTAAAGGTAAAGCTGCTGGTGTGTAGGAAGGAGAAAGGTTGCACATGGTGCATCTTGCATTGGAGGAGGTATGTGGAAGAAACAGTTGAGACTACAACAGAGATTTATCTGAGACTACATGGGGATGCTTCTGAGAAGGGTGGAGACAAAAGGATCTCTTGAAAGCTCTGAGGCTTTTATTTATTTATTGCTTGTTTTTTTGCAAGTGAAAATCTCTCCCAACTAATGCCTGATTGAGCCAACTGGTCTTCTCTGTAGCCTGTAAATCACTTTTCACATTAAAAACAAAACTGAAAAGACAAGGTAGGCTGGCAGCTTAGGGATATGGTAACACCTCCGCTGGAAATGTAAGCAAGAATAATTGCTTCTAGAATGCTCAACAAACAAACCAACACTTAATTAAGAATAATAAATCAAGTAAGGGAGGGAAACACTTGAACATCTATCCCTTGCTATCGCTGAACCTGCAGGCAGGTTATGATTGCTCAGGGACATTCTTCTGTGTTATTTGAACGCTGTGTAGGGGCTGTAATAGTACAATAGGGGCTTCTGTTCAACAGAAATTATTTCTCTGCTGGTCTGGTGTGTAGAAGGGCAGGTGATCTGTGGTGGGAGGAAAACCATGCAGATTCCTGTCAACTACTATAGTGAGGGTGAGGCTCTAAAGGTCACAGTGGTTGCTCTGGATTTTGGCTGTCAGGGGTTAGATGGTTCTTAACTTTTCTGGTTATTCCACCCTTGTGGACTTTGCTTTCTAAAGGATTCTCCCAGGCTATGTTTGCAGTTGGAACTGCAATTTAGATGATTACCCCAACTTGTACAAATGAGTGGTAGGACTTGCTTGAACTGGAGTTGCTATTTAGGTGGCCTCAGATACATGGCCTGCTGGGGGAAGGGACCTATCTCTTGAAACCAAGACTGAGAGAAACCAGTTCCTACAGTCTGTCTCCTGTGTTGACAGCATGGACTGGGTTTCCAGCAGGCTTCAGAAAGGGCAGAGGTCCTGTCCAAAGCCCAATCTGAGGCATCCAAGCAACCTCTGTCCTTTGTAAAGCTTTGACTGTGTTGCAGTCTTCTGTAATGAGAGGCTGGGTGAGAGCTGAACAAACTGTAATTTTAATTTGGACTGCATCTTGGTGTTTTAGTCACAAAAGCTATACTTATAACTGGGGAGGGAGGGGATTCTGCTGTTGCTGACTATCCCATCCAATGGATGTGTGGGAAGGTTCAGCAAATGATGGCTAAACCTTTTGAGAATGACTGGATATTTGACATTAATGAACAAAAAATGCAAGGCTAAAGCATCCCAGATGCACAGAATTCAATTACTTGGCAGTGCAGGTTGATTTTTAGTGTATTTTGCAGTACATTAGTAATTGATCCATGCAGTATTTGTAATTGCAGAGGAGCTCTAGATGAATGTTTGCTGTGATTGTTACAAAATGTTCAATGCTGGGAATGGAATTTCTCCTTGCTGTGATTGTTCATCTGATTTATGGCTAATAGAAAGTAGCTTTCCCACTCCTTTCTACAGCAAATTGATCTTGATTCTTCTTTTAAAAAAAAATCTCAGTAAGAGGAATTGTTCTGTTAAAAAAAACAAACAAACAATCAAAAAAATCCCCCACACAACAGAGAAAACAACATGAAGTTAAATCATGGTGAGAGCTGCTGCCTGGTGGCTATACTTGGCACACCTCCCATGGCACAGACCACTGGGGCTTTTGCACTGGTGGTCACTCTGTGACTTTATCTCTGTGCCCAGGTGGCAGCTGCACTTCCATTCAGAAGTGGGTTTCCAAGAGCCCAAGAGGTTCATCGTCCAAATTCTTTTAAGCCCAGAAATTAACTGACAAATCTATTTCTGGCTTTGTCTTCCTCTCTCTCCCCTCCTTCAAGTCATCGGTGATCCTGCTGTCTGAAGGAATTTCCCAACTCATTCTGTCACTTCTGTTGTGCATATACTCTTTTTTTTTTTTTTCTTTTTTTTGGTAGAAGCTGGACTTCCCAGCTGGGAAGATGGGAATCACTCCCTAGTGGTTTCCTATCCAATTCCTAGACAAGCTAAGAAAGATTGAGTTTCCAAATGGGGCAAAAGAGGGTGTGTTTAGTCTGGTACGTGCAAAGACCCTGTGCCACTGAATCTCATAACACTTTCTGTGTCCTATTTTCCTTGGCTGTACAACAGTGATTAAGCCTGGAAGGGATCCCACAGTTAGAGTGGGACTTAGTTCTGCTGAGTCTCTCAGTCTCTGAAAGAGCTGTGGTTTTATGGGAAGTTGTCCTCCAGGTTGCTTGTTTCATATCTACTTCTTCCAGGACAATTTATGCCTATTTCTGAGGTAACTGAGGCCACGATTGGCTGTCTCATCCTTGAGTTCCTCTGTTTTTCTGTCCTACAGCAGAATGGACTGGTATTTTGAATTTGCTGTCTGACACCAATCCAACTGAGCATATACTTATTTTCATCAGCTTAGCTGTATAATTTCAACAGAAGTGAAACACCTATCAAAGGTCACAGCTGGATGAGAGCCAGCATGCTCAGCAGCGAGCCTTGAGCAAACACTGAGGAGAGAGGTGATCCTTTCCCTACAGAGTTATGGTATTGGTTAATTGCTAAATATAATGGGTGGAAGAAATGAACAAAGTCCTATGGAAGGGTGATCCCACAGTAGTATTGGCACATGCTCTGCTTGTAGTGAGCTTTGCCAGCTACCTTGCCATCATTAGTAGCACAATGTTTTTTAAGTGTTTAAAAAAAAAAGAGCATCAGGGCACCAGTAAAAGAGTATCTTGGCAGCTGGGAATGGGAAAGGGGCAGGAATACTTGCCCTGTGGGGTGTGAAAGGCAGGGTCTTAGTTGTTACCTGTACAAACATCAACCCTTTTCCTCCTGTATTTGAGTCTCTCTGTGTGCCTTTCTCTAGGCTCAGACAGCGAACTTGGTGCTAGAAGATGGGACGAAGATGAAGGGATATTCTTTTGGCTATCCATCCTCCACAGCAGGGGAAGTCGTATTCAACACTGGTCTTTCTGGGTAAGGCAAAAGCAAATGAGGTATAAGCATCTGAACTTCTCTGGGAGATTGTTAAAGTGTGAAAGCTTTTTCCGACTCACAGGGTCCTGATCCAAGCATGTAGTATTCTGTAAAGAAAACACTACTTCAGGGATCCAGAGCCAGAGGTAGCTGAAGAGACTTCAGCTTGTGTCTTAGCATTTGTGGTGATGAGCAGCTTTAAAGACCACTATAACAAGCCATGATAGAGATGCCCATGTAGGGATCTGATCCCTTCACATTGAAATGCAGCCATTGCTGAGTCAGAACAGAGGAGCTGTCTTTGTTCTCCCTCCAGTGCCATGATCAAATATAGAGGTTTGAAGCGTCTTCAGCCTTCTGGATAATGAAACTTGGCTTCCTAGGGCAAAATGTTTAAATCCCGAGGTTCTCAAGTTGGTCACCTATATGACCCATCCCTTATGACATTTACTGGCTCATGTCACAGTTAAGGATGTATTTAAACTCTGTGCCATCTCCAGCTAAAGGGTAGGATCAGCTTTATGCCCAGCTTAGCATGAGTCTTTGTCTTCTTGCATGATAGAAACTAGTAGCTCACTTAAGCTGGCAGCCAAATGCTACAGGTGCTTTTTTTTGAACTGCCCAGAGGAATGAGGCTTTTGGTTAGGAGAGGGACCTGTCAGAGGGACATGTCACCATGAGGTGGTAGGTACTTGAGCTTTTTCTACAGTCGTTCATAGCTGTCCTTGCCCAGATGCCTTGCATTCCCCAAATTCCGCTCTCCTTTGGAGAAACCACTATTCACAGGATGAGTTTTTAAATTATCTCATTGGCAAGAATGTTAAATTGCTGCGGAGGGGAATCTGTTTGCAAAGTTTTGCACTAGGAAGCAATTATTTAAGTATTTTGACAGCACTAATTACTGTCTGTGTTAAAATACCTGCCAACAAGCAACTGTTTAATATAGATCAGAATGATGGAGGGCACCAGAGTTCTCTTCTTTGTGATAGATTATGGGCAATAAATCTTGTCACATCTCAAAAGTCAAGGAGGACCTGATGGATTAATTTCCCTTCCACATGTTACTGTGGCAGCAGAAGCTGTGTTTGCTCATTTTCTAGTGATTTGGAGAGGATGCCTGTGAAAGAGAAATCTCTGCTATGCTGGGGAGCATATGGGCATGGAGGGAACTTTCAAACTGTAAGGTTGTATCTTCAGAGCACTCTCCAGGAACACAACCTTGATTGATTAGGAAGAGAAGAAAATAAGAATTTGCAGCATTGTTCCAGATTGTAAAAGTGCAGGTTTGCTACAGGGATTGCTGTCCAGGGAAAGAAACCCTGTAGCTCTGCCTAGTGCTCCAAAGTGTGGAGATCAAGACCTTAGGTATACAGAGGAACCCAGCTCGCTCTTTTCATTCACACAGTATGAGGCTTAAGTGTCTGTGTAAAGGAGGTGCTCAGGGTTGGGGCCTTCTGCAGCCTGTCTGTGCACAGAGCAGTTTTGTTAGTACAGGCAGCAAGAAGCTAGTAGAGGGGGGATTGTGGCATGGCTGCTGTTAAGCCTCAGACCACGCGGTTGTTTCTAGACACTGAGTGGGGTTTCTAGACACTCTCTACTGGAATGATTAATATGCTGCTCTGCACCTTGTCTCCTCATCTGGACTCCTACATTCTGATTCATGTCATAGAACCAGGAGTCAAAACACTTTATGTACAGCTTTCAGGCTTGAAGTAGCTAAAGCTGTCTGAAATGTTGCCACATTCATCTGGAAAACAGGGCAAAAAGCATTGTTTTAGGGGTGGAATGCTGAATTTCTTTAGAAAAGTGTGAGGATGAAATTTTCAGAAACATTTGCTCAAAACAAAATTAATCCTAGTGTTGCAGCCATCTGTTTGGTATAGGAACGGAGAGATGAGATTTCCAATTAAGAAAGAAGAAGAATTACAACCCATAAAACATTCCCATGTTTGAAACAGCTCAGTAAATGCATTTGACTTCAATAAGTCTTTGTGTGTTTCCAATTATATTCTAGTGAGAGAACTGATTGACAGGACTTTACTGGAATTGGGCAGGCCTTTGGGCAGGCACAGCAAGGAGACCCTGCACTAGCTTTGGAGCTTGTGTTCCCATCTGCTCCTTTGTACTCCAGAAGATGTTGTGCCTGCTTAAAGGGCATCGCATCTCAGCACAGAGCTCTGCCTTTGTACCCCAGCCAAAGCCAATGGCTCTCTGTCCTTGTTTGCTGATTACAAATAATATGCAAAGGTTAATTATGCTAGCTTTGTCATTAACAGAGAGTCTTTTGGAACCACAACCAATTGACTTGGAAGGAGAGAGCGATGCCAAATGTGCACATGCCATGCGCTTACTGCAGTGCTGTGATCGCACTGCGCTTTGCATGGCTGTTTACCTGCAGTGGGAAGTATAGATTGGAACAGCAGGAGAGGCTTACCTGAAAATATTTCATGGCCATTGTTCATTCGACGTGTCATTTCTCAGTGCTGTCTGGTGTTCTGCGTTCTCTCTATCTGCCTGCAACCATTCTGGGGCTTGTGAAGAGTTTCCCAATGTTTGACAATTAATCTTCTGGCAGGAAGTCTGATGTTCCATAAAAATGTCTCTTGTGACTTGCTGATATCTGGTAGGTGGCTTGAGTTACCAATTATGTATTGTTTAAACAATAATGACAATAATAAATTATATTTTATATAGGGCAGATTAATCCTGAAGTGTCTTTATGCATTTGGCTAAATATTTGTGTGGATAACTTCATCTGTTGCTAAATTCCATCTGCTTTTGGGTTGAAAGACAGGAATTATTTAATGGATAGCTGTGACAGTGTGCTACAGTATAAGGGAGAAAGTAAAGGACTGTGTGTTAATTAGAAGCTGAAGAATAGCAGCATTGACGTGTAGACCATGTTTACCTGTCCCCATCTTTGGGATTGAAAGTGAGACTGAATCTAATGAATCTGGAGCTGATACTTTGCAAAATCTTGGGTTTGATCCTCCACTGCAGAAGAATGTTCCACCATGGTTTTAGATCTGTCCTTGCTGAGAAGGGTATTCAGGCAGATGCTTGAACAAAGTTGCTGTGCCTGTGGCTTCTGCCTGAGCTGAAGATAGGAGGACGTGCTTTGGGGCCTTGTGACAAGGATGGACTACATTGTCTTCAACTTGCCTTCTTCAGAGATATGTAAACCAACTTCCAAACACTTACGAGTCTTGTCACGTGAAATATATGGTGTCCTGTGGGTGGGAACCTGGAGATTGCTTAGAAGAAGACCCAGCCCTCTGCTGGTGTAGCTGGAGAAGTGGTACCATGGCAGTGTTTGTTAACAGAACAGGTAGGGCAAAAGAACCTAGAGAAGTAGTGAGAAATCTTAAGGATGATTCCCAGCTGCTTTCCTGATCCCCAGTCAAAAAGATAGGCAAATATTTGTCTACCTGCTGTCCCTCAGAAAGAGCAGTTACAGTCCTGAATATTTCCAGACCTGCAAGCTCCAGACTGGGGGAGGGACCAAGTCTGAGCAACAGGTCTGTTGTCTTTTCAGTTTGAGCTTCTATTGCCACTAGGAAGGACAAGTTCTTACGCTGCATGTCAGGAAGGACTCAGCAATGACAAAACACTGCCCACAGTCATTTTCCTTTCAACCCCAGACCAATGTACTTCTATTGCTTCTTCATCTAGATACACCGAAGCCTTGACAGATCCCAGCTACAAAGGACAGATTCTTACACTGGCTAACCCCATAGTAGGGAATGGTGGAGTGCCTGACACTGCTGCTTTGGACAAAATAGGCCTCAGGAGGTTTCTGGAGTCTGATGGGATCAAGGTAACACTGGGAGATGTGGAGCTGGTCAAGGGGTGGTGCTGGCAGCTTGAGCGTGTGTGTGCAAGAGCTTACTGGCACCTTCACAGAAGTCAGAATGACTTGATACTCATCCTTTCTTTTTCTTCTTCTGGATATTTCCCTTTGGGGGAATGGTGGCAAAAGATAATCCATCTTTTTTTCTATACCAGGACATGTGCTGTCTGAAAGCTGTGTATTTCCCATCGGTGACAGACATGCTACAGTTTTTGTGAACTGCTCTCCTGGATGGCTTTTTTCCACATTCCTTTCTGCCTCATATTTATCTGTGTTTGCCCAGGACTGATTGCCACAGAGAGATCAAACGCCAGTGAGAATGAAAAGAGACTTCCCTGTATGTCTGTACTATCACAATCAGGGGAGGTGACAGTTATGTGGAGAAGACTGTATGTACTAGTTCAGGAACCAGTATTTACACTGTGGTGAAGGGAGATATTGTCTGGGAGCAGGGCTGTGTCTGTGCAGCAATGACAATACTGAAAAATGAAACAAACCCATTTAATTACAGAAACAGTGAAAGGTGGTATCTGTCCTGAGGTGAGATGACCCCTTTATAAGCTCTCCAACTCCACTGGAACATGGATCTGACTTTTGAAATGAAATGTCACTTAAAAGTGAAAATCTTTCTTAAAAAATTCAAATCAAAATAAAACATTTTTGTCTTGTCTTAAATTTCTATTTTCTTTCTAATGAGAAGTGTTTTCTCAGTTCAAAGCAATTTGCAGTTTTGCTTACCTGGAAGCCACATTATTCCATTAATTTCCTAAGTAAATGGTGGATTTCCAGGTTCAATCACAACAGAGCATGAGGTCTTCACACCTTTGCCAGGTACCTGTTCTGTGTAGTCCTCCCATGAAAACTCAGATTTGCTCTCTTTTTGTTGCATAAGAGCAGCCCTACCATGCTTGCCTTGCCTCATGTCCTGTCTGTGATATGGTTTGCCATGAATGAATAGTGAAAATTCAGAAGGTACAGGGCAAGTAGAGAGTGATCCTTCACTGCAAAATGACGTCTCTTCTCTCTGCAGGTTTCAGGTCTGCTGGTGCTGGATTACAGCAATGAGTACAGCCACTGGCAGGCCACTAGGAGCCTGAGAGAATGGTTGCAGGAAGAACAGGTGGGCAGTCTAGGGGTAACTACAGCATGGGAACCAACCTGTGTGTATGGCAACAGGGGAAAGAACTGCTGTCTTTGAGCTGGTAACCACTCTTCTCCTCAGATGTCTTCACCAGTCTGTACTGGGCTCATTCCGCATTCCTTAGTTCTCTGATTCTTCATCCATTTGTCTTTTTCAGGAATCAGACAAGATCTGTCCAGAAGGAACATTAATTAAATTTGGTTCTCCATAAAACCTATACACATTAGATTATATTCTGTTCTCTTGTCAAGTGTTTCTATAGTGCTGCTCCTAATGGTTGCCACAGTTGTAACCTCACAAGATGTTAGCTGCCAGAATGCTGCTGACTCGAAGCCCTGAGAGTCAAGCATGCATCAGTAGAGTGCCACTGCCTTGTGACAGCTGGGAGCATTAGGTGCTCATAAGTAAGGCAAAATGGGTTTCAGAAATTAAATGGATATTTGCCACAAGGGCTTTTTATTCTGTGCTTTTTAGTGCAGAAACTAGATTTGAAGACGCAAGATATTTATGAATGGGAATAGGGAGAAGTGAAGAACTGGAAGTGAGGCAGCCTTGGTAATAGTGCCGCTAAGAGCCAGAGCTCCTTAAAGAAGGATGTGTTGTTCTCAGCAAAGTGATCTGGCTGCTGTCTCCATCAATCTTAGCTGCTTGTTCTCTAACTTACCCACTTACCCTTCTTTTATGTTTTCTACAGGTGCCTGCACTGTATGGGATTGATACCAGAATGCTGTCCAAATTAATTCGTGACAAGGTATGAGCTGCTTCCCTTGATCCAGTTACATTAACCTTGCTATTGCTGGACCCTTTTTATAACAGTGCAGCAAACCTGGGGTAGCAGTGCTCCTGCTGGGCTTCCTTGACCTCAAATGCTGCTCAGATCCTTGTGCTCTTTCAAAGGCTTTGTGTCTTCTGTACAGCTAAGGCAATGCTCTGAGCCCAGGGAGCTCTCTCTCCTTGGTCTGCTCTGGGTTTCCCCTTCTCTATAAGGGAACTAGCATAAGCTGATGTAAATGAAAGTCCTCAGGTAGCTGTGTCAGACTTTGCCTCAGACAGTAACAGAGAGAACAACAACTCTGTGAGACACTGTGGATACGAATTCACAGACAGCACCACCTTTGGTCAGTGGAAATTCTCTTGCTCCTCAGGGACAAAGAAATGCCTACAATAACCCAAGCTGGATTTCAAACTCAGGCTGGTTTTCTTTGGCTGAAGCCTGTTATTATTTTAAATTGTCTTTACTTTTCTTTCCAAGAGCTGACAACTGAAGGACATGAGCAGGATCATGTTACTGATTGGAGGTTAATGTTAAGGTACACTCCACACTGGCTAAAACAGTGATCAAAGACAGTCTGAATGTAAATGCTCCTTAGAGGCTCTTGTCATGGATTATTTGAAGCTGCTTGTTTCTGTAGGTGGTCAATTTGCAGTCTGCAGCCCAAGCCCCCACCCCGTTTCATTCAGAGAGAAAAATACAAATGACCCATCTTGAGTAGAGGAATATTTGTAGGAGTTAATTCTTCTAGGAAGACAGGGTATTATTCTGGTCTTATAGACTCCAGAGAAGTGCAGTTTAATACAACAGCAAATGGCAATAAGTTTTCTGCTTTCTTGAGACATACTGTTTAATGAATCAGTGTTACTTTCATCCAAAGTAAATACACTTTCAATGTTTGTCCTGTAACTTATCAGTGTATGGTAGCCCATTGTGCTGGGACTCTGAAAGGTATTGGTTTATGACTTTTTTAAGAGTGGTGTATAATGTAGCCTTTTCTCCCAGGCTTCTTAGGTCAAAAAACCAAAAACCAACCAAACAAAACAAAAAAACCACAACAACAAAACACAACAAAAAAAAGACCCCCAAAAACCAAACAAAAAAAAACAAACAAAAAAAACCACCCCAAAACCAACCAACCAAAAAAACCCAAAACAAACAAACAAACAAAAAAAACCCCAACCACCAAACAAACAAACAAACCAAAAAAAACCAAAAAAACCCCAAAAACCCACAAACCCTCCAAAACAACAGTTTAGTATTTCACTCTACATCTGTTCATAAGCTGGGATGAGAACAGGGCTTCGTTACGATACCTGCAGAAGTGAACACGGGATTGTAATTTGGACTCTAAAGGTAAATTCAAGGCACCATTTGGCTGAATAATCTGGGAGCAAGGTAAAACACAGGATTCTTGTTTGAGAAAGTGCTTTAGGGCTTTTTCATCAGTGTTTATGGAACTGACTGCACTCAGCAGTTTCTGTGGTTCACAAGGACCTGACTTGTGAGCTTCTCAGCTCTGCTTCACACAAAGCAGCCTGGAATAGCTTTAGGTGCAAGGTGCTACTCAAGAGCAGATAGAATGTCAGCCACTCTTAAGAGCAAAACTGTCTTTAAAACTTACCCTTTGCAATGCAAGATACTGGCTCTTTCTTGCCCTAGGAAAATTGCGAGGATGCATCAGGAATGGCCAACCATGGAAGTATCTCTTGGAAGTGTCACTAAACCCAGTGAGCAATTCTGGTGTCTGTGCCAGTGTGATATAAATGGGGCGAGCAGAGTTTAACGTGTTTTGTCATTAAAATGTTGTGCTTTAAAAGTTACAACAAAACATTAACTTCCTCTGTTTTACTTTCCCCTTCTATCCTTGAAAAAAATCTGTCTTGCACAGCCTGTCCCCATGCTGAGAAGAGGTTAACCCCACTTATTCCAGGAGAGGGGCAAAGCCACAACAGGGGTTTTCCTACTGAGAACTTTAATGAGCAGAAGGTGGAGAGGGATATGCTGCTGGCAGAGCAAAAATGCCCTACCTTCTGTGAGTTGATAACAGCAATAAAGAGTAGAGCTTATTGGAGGTGATTTTTTTTTTTTTAAATTTATTTTATTTTTAACAGTTTATTCAGAAAGCAGCTGTGCTGACCTGTCTCCTATATAGCTTTGCCTTACACCAGCTCTGCTGCTTTCTAACTCTCCACAGGAGGGGGCTGAAGACCTCACAGTGGCTTTACAAAACCGAAAAGCTTCAAACTGCTTTCTGGATTACTCCCAGCTCTATGCAACAGTTATTTGGGGTTCTGATCCTCTTGCAAGGCAGTTCTTTTTACTGTCACTAGACAGCTTGCCAAAGTGCCTGTTAACAGCTTTTACTGCTGACAATGCTGCTTCCCTGAATGAAGGATTTAAAACAGATTTTTTGATACTGAGGGAGGCTCATAAACTTCTGAAGATGCTAGAAATGGTTATAAGCCACTAAGAAACCACATCTCAACTGCTGTTACAGATGCTGTGCCTGTCAGCGCCTTGTCTCAGCATTCACAGCTTCTCCTTTGCTCATGCTTTGTTGTTTTACTGGTGTATTTTCATAGGTCACGGTGCTTGGGAAGATTGAATTTGAAGGTCAGCCGGTAGAGTTTGCAGACCCAAATAAGCAAAACTTAATTGCAGAAGTTTCAACAAAGGTGAGAAGTTCTTCTTAGTCCCAAGGCTGTATGCTCCAGGTAGTAACTGCTCCTCATTTGTTCTGGAGACTGTCCAGTCTTTCTAAACAAACAATTTGGGGACCTTTTTATAAACTCTCCATCTGTATGTAACTTTCCAGATAAGTACAGAGCAGCAGTTCTGAGAATATGAGTCCTTTCTACAAATTCCATGCTTCCTGGGGTGTTTGCAGCTCCTTCAAGATCAACGAGGCTCCAGAGGGACTCTTCAAGTAGTGCTCCTTTACTGTTCTGCACACGAGCTCATGTGTTGGTGGCATGAGTGAGAAGCAATCCTGAACAGACTTGTTGGCAATCAAGTGGGAATTTGAAGCACAGTCTCTATCCAGGCTTAGATTTACAGCAGTAACTAGTTACCTGGGATGCCACTGGAATGCACAAGTCTGCATTGCAAATCTCACCTTTGGGGATGTCACCAACTCGTGCTAATGTCTCCACTGTATTTTGAGTAAGAGCCTTGTTGCTATACAGAAGGATGGCAATTGCTTGTTGAGATTATGATCTGTGATAGCAAGATGCAGGTAGAGCCATTTTGAGCAATAGCTCAGAAATGGGTGAGGTTGCTGATGCCAAACTGTGCAATTACTAAGGCAGAATTACTGTGAAGATGCTGGAAATAGCTTCTAAAAGGTGGATATAATAAGATTAACAGAGCTTTGGTGGTTACATTATGTTTATAACTTCATTTTACAGGCTTAAAAAGCAACATCACAAATAAAGCTGAAAAAGCTGAAAATGTTGGTAATTGCTGGACATGATAATCTATCTGTTGCCAAACAGCTATTTTCATGTAAATCAGGATACAGTACGATCAGGATTCTGCTTATCAATTGTACACTAGGACAGATTGATTTATTTATTTATTTTTCCCTCATCATCTTTAGCTGCCAGCAATATAGACTCTATTTGCTAACATTGTCTGTACAGGTCAGGGACTGTAGAAAACTGCCGGTATTTTGCAGGGACTTTTGTCAGAGATTTATCTTGGTGCATGTGATGGGCAAGGTCCCAGAGCAGATGAGAAGTATTTAACCACTTGGGGCTAAAAGGTCACCTACCTCTCTCCACATGTACAGCCCCATGCACTCTTTTTGTTCTCAGCATGATTGCCAGCAGGAGTTTCTGCTCCCCCTGACTGCTGGCTCTCAGCCTTCCCACATCATTCTTTCAGACTGGGACAGGTTTTTGGTTTTTTTATAGCTGTGCAGTGAAGAGATGAGGGAAATCCTCTGGCTTTGGAAGGGATGTATTTTAACAGTCCCTGATCCAGTTCCAGGTCTGCTTTCTGTCTAGACATACTCACAGCTGGATGCAGGGGTCAGTGCTCTGCAGTACAGAAGAATAGTAAGTGTGAGAAGTGTGGGGAGGGTTGTGAAGACAGCAACAACTAAAATCAGTCTTGCTGCTGTCCAGCTATGATGGGTCAGCCTTGCTGCTGCAGGAAATGTAACAAATCATAACAAAAACTGTCAGGTCCATATGAACACAGGTCATGCTCAGTGACGTGTATGGCCTGGTCTGTGATGCACTGGAGGTCTCCCACAGGGTACTTCCAGCTGCACTATGCTTTGGTCTTATTGTGACTAAAGGGTCAGGATGGTGTTTAATGTGATGGATCCATAGCTGGTCTGAAGAAGCCTTGCTTCACTGGCTTCATCAGGATGACTTCAGCTGAAAATCTCTTGCTATGTGTCTGGCGTTTCTCCTGGGCTGCAATAATCTGTTACAACTGGCTTGCTGCTTTACTGCTAATGAGGTGAAACACAGGAAAAAAGCTTGTCATTGGCTATGGAAACAAGTGATTTCTTAGGAATTGCTGTTACTGCTGTAATCAACTGCATATAAAAGAGCATTGTAACTTCTACTTTCACAGAAAAATGAAGGAATTGCTATAACCTACAGTCTTTCTGGAGATTTCCATGTAAAATGCTTGTTAAGTACCAGTTGCTACATATTGGTGAAAAGTTATTCTGGTACCCATCTTCCCTGTATTTTGGGGCAGGGGCTGATCTGTCATTTACAGCATGGTCTCTCTTTTTACAGGAAGTCAAGGTTTATGGCAGAGGGAATCCAATCAAAGTTGTAGCTGTGGACTGTGGGTTGAAGCACAACATCATTCGTCTGCTAGTAAAGGTAGGTCGGTGCTTTATGTCCTTCATCTCTTGTTTAGCTTTGGTAAGAGCCTCTCCTATACCCACTAGCCTTCTTCCACCTGGACACATCCATTATAGTAGCAGTTGCCTCTCTAAAATGGGGTACAATTTTTAGGATGATCTTTATGGTCTGGGAGGTGTTTTTTGACCCTAACATACTGTATTAAGGGGATAAGGAAGAGGACCTGGGCAGCAGCCTCTCAGACATGAGAAGAATTCCTGGAAGGTGAGCTTTAAAAAGACAATGTACAGCTTCTCTAAAGAACAACTCAGGAAGGTCAACCAAACATTGGAATAAATAAATAAAAGTGGCTACTCTGCTCCGGTCAGACCTCACCTGGAATATTGTGTCCAGCTCTGGAGCCCTCAGCACAGGAAGGACATGGACCTGATGAAGCAGGTCCAGAGGAGGGCCACAAGGATGATCAGGGGGCTGGAGCACC
>JANIJG010011227.1:0-20841 GCA_024611175.1 Megaceryle torquata
CTCCAGCCACTCATCCCCAGTCTGCAGCGCTGCAGGGGGTTACTGTGGCAAAGTGTAGACCCTGCACTTGGCCTTGTTAAGCCTTGTATTATTGGCCTCAGCCCATCGACTCAGCCTGTCCAGGTCCCTCTGCAGCATCTCCTGACCCTCCAGCAGATCAACACTCGCCCCCAACTTGGTGTCATCCACAAAGTTACTAATGGTAGACTCGATCCCTTCATCCAGGTCATCAACCATTAATTTCACCCCGTCCTTTTCAGAAAGGGGTATTTACCACAATTCTCAGAAAGCTGATGGCAGATACTAAAAATAGGTAAATGTAACTTAACTGAGCAGAATTCAACCAATTTCTTACTAACTCAAATGTGGTAAAAAACCAAGATGTGTTTTGCAATGGTAAAAGGGGTTGGAGACCACTTAGAAATAGCCAGATTTAAGGTTAGCTTATCTAACAAAAAATCCACTGAAAATTAAACTAGCCATAGAAATGTAGTCTCCCCCTACTAGACTTTGGGAACTTTGCTGTTATTACCAGAACTACAGCACCTAGAAGCAACCTCATAAACATGAGAAGAGCTTTGTGCTCTAAGTCTCCAAATACACGCTTGTTGCTTAAAAGCAACACATTTTTATTTCTAGCACAGCAAGTTAAACTGCAACACGGTTTCTCATTTCTAATGTTAATACCTCTTCTGGCTCTCCACAGAACTGTCTTTCTTAGTTCTTATTTTGAATTATTTCTTTATTTATAATAAAAGCCAGTAGACCTCTTACAAATCAAGTCTTACCTTAACAGAAAATACCGTTCCTCCCTTGGGCGTGAAAGAATTAAATAAGGCCAGCAAATCCTTAGCCTTCAGTCTATCCCAATCCATATTACAAACTGCCAATCTACTCGTAATCTGAACAAAAAAGGAAATAAAATTAATAGGTTACATTCTTGACTGCTATAGGAAACACACAATTCTCTAGCAGCTATCCTTGGTAAAAATCAAAGTCAGCGACAAACTCTGCTGAAAAAAAAAATATAACAAGCATTTTCCTCAAGAGTTTGTATCACTTAAACTAACAAAGGTCAGAAGCAGCAATCATCAGAGTGGTTAAAAAGATCATAAATAATGAAGCACCACAGAGTAGACTGCACCAATCACAAATTTAGGACTGCAGTTAAAACATCAGCACTTAGGATTTGCTATTAACATGTGGTTAGTCACAATAGCAACTAGCATCACAGTTTTATAAGAGCAGTGGAGTACTGATATTCTTATACAGTAATTGAGCTCAGTTTTGAAGTCCTACCTCACTGTAAAATTTTCTTTTTTCTTACAGCATGAGTGAAAAAATTTAAAAAGTGGAAAAAAAGAAAACAGTAGTGAACAAAAGCAGTACTATTTCAACTCTGGAATTTCTGAAAAGCTCGATTCTGCTTTTTCTTTCACTTATAGACAGCTTACTTATCTGTAGGCTTATTTATCTGTGCTTAGAGGGAAGGAAAGACACCGGTGAAAATTGCAAGTCTCTCATTCTCAGCCAGGTTCATCATCACTTGTATTCTGTAACTAAAAGACTGAAAAACTTTTATAAAAAAATACTATAAAAGGTTTAAGAGATGAAGGTCTAGAATGAACTCATAGCAATGTACATTTCTGAGTTTGTCAAGTAGCAACTTTTCACATGCAAAGTAGTTACCTGATCTGTGTGAGGGGCATCTTTATCTAGCTCACGCCACGAATGCTCTATCTCTGGCTCCTTTGGAAATAGATCATTTAAATCCTCATCATCATCTGAGCTCGTTTCAATGTTCCCTATGCCTCTAGCTAGATCAAGTCCACTTTCTTCACTGTCTTCTGAATCACTGTCTTCTTCGTCTGTTTCCCCATCGTCGTCTGGCTCATCTTCCTCGCCCATTTCCTCATCATCTTCTGTCTCCTCTTCTTCTGATTCTCCAACTTCAGAAGCATCACTTACAGAAACTTCTTCCTGTAATGGGCTTTTACTAATGTGACTTTGATCACAGATGTCTGTGCATACAGCTACTGAAAGATAAACAGTAGATATCTATTTTTTTGTTGGAATTATATGTGATCCATTACAAAAAGAAAAAAAAAAACCCTAAGGTTTTTTTTGCAGATTTACAGAACCCCAAATTGTTTAACGATGCAGGAACAAATGACATCAGGGGAGTACAAACAACATAAATCATCAGTATCACCTCCTCACCTTGTCTAGTCTAGCTAATCTAATCACACCACTCTTTGGACACAAGATTTTATTATCAATCTAATGAAATATTGCTCTGTTATTCTATTTATATGTATAAAATCAACAGGGGGAAATCAGATTTCACTAACGGAGGCTACACACGAACACAAGTGATTTAAGTAAAGTTTTTCTTCAAGTCCCTTGTTCTCTCTAATGCCTTCTAATATTAATGGCTTGATGCTGCTATCCTTACACTTTTGGTTGACAAGCATTGATATGCTGAAGCCTTCATAGTATCAGACCTTATATTTGCTATTGAGTTTAATAAATAGTTGTGTATACACTACTATACATTACTTTTCCAACTAACCAACAACTTCAGCTCGAGTAATTATAAGCAACCTAGATGTTCACAATCTTAGTGAAGAATCAGCACTCATTCTATAAACAGCTGACCAACTCTGATTCTTCAGGAACACTGAATCTGAGTCAGTCAACTATTTTGTAACTGATCTTGTAGAAGATATTTCATGGATAAAAAACACAAGCAACATCCAAGCAAACATAGCTGAATTCTACTTGTTATTTGAACATGTAACCTGATTCAGTTGATCTTCCTCCTGATGCATCCTCTTGCTTGTTTTCCCCTTTGGGTAAAAGGCCCTTGTTTCCCCGAAAGCAACCAATTTCTGTTGCAGTTTTCTTAGAGTCCTCTTTCAAGTTGAATTTAGACATAATTTGTTGTTCTTGTTTTTTAAGGTCATGTAGTTTTGTCACTGCTTCACACGTTTGGTCCAGACCTGGTTTCTTTAGTTTACTCTCCTCCCTAGGCTTTGCAGAATTTGCTTCTCTTTTAGGTTTAGCTTTTTTTTTCTTTATTTTCTTTTTTGTATGTTCTTCACTGTCATTTTCTGAAAGATCAGAGTCAGATTCTGACAGAGCATAAAATTTCCTGAGGTTCTCTGTAGAGCTATAGTTTACAGGGCGACCTCTTTTATCCACTGTATAGTTCAGCTTAAACTTCTTGTCATGAAACATAGCTCGAAATCTTTTGTCAATCTTGACTTTACGTTCTTTTTCAGGCATCTCCCAAAACCTGGGATCCCTAGTAATGCGGCTAAACCGCACATCGCTCAGTATTTCCTCTTGGGATGACATTTTTGATACCGTTGAAGACTTGGACATCTGCAATAGGGAAAAAAAAAATCCCAAACACTTCTGATTAAAAAAAAGTGATTAACGTAGATTTATATAAGTAAAACACTACTTCTGATTAACAAACCTGATTCAAGTACATTTAGATACATAATTGAGAAAAAATAAAAATAAAAATCAGCAAAGTTACATCTCTAACCTATACCTAAAAATTCTTTCCAAAAGCACATACAGCAATTTAAGCAAGTCATAAATAAGACCGCAAGTCCCACAGCCTTGGCCACAAATCTTTGCTTCTTCAGGTGATGGATACACAACTAAAAAGACCACCTGGGCTGCAAATCATAGAATTAGAATTGTCAGGGTTGGAAGAGACCTTAAAGACCATACAGTCCCAACCCCTCTGCCAATGGCAAGGACACCTCCCACTAGAGCAGGTTGCTCAGAGCCCCATCCAGCTTGGCCTTAAAAACCTCCAAGGACGGGGCTTCCACCATCTCTCTGGGCAACCCATTCCAGTGTCTCACCACCCTCATGGTGAAGAAATTCTTCCTAATGTCCAACCTAAATCGACCTCTCTCTAGCTTTAATCTATTCCCTCCAGTCCTATCACTGCCCGACAACAAAAAGAATCCCTTCTCAGCTTTCTTGTAGGCCCCCTTAAGATACTGGAAGGCCACGGTAAGGTCTCAGAGCCTTCTCTTTTCCAGACTGAACAATCCCAACTCTCTCAGTCTGTCCGCACAGGAGAGGTGCTCCAGCCCACTGATCATCCTCGTGCCCCTTCTCTGGACACACTTCAGCACATCCATGTCCTTCCTGTAATAGGGGCTCCAGGACTGCACACAGTACTCCAGGTGAGGTCTCACGAGAGTGGGGTAGAGGGGAAGAATCACTTCCCTCAAGAATACAGCCTTAAACGTTTCCCTATCAGCCCCGAACAAGCTCTAAAGCAGCTTCACTGCAACATAGGCCTCCGACTTTCACTTCCTATAGCAATAAAGTATTTCACATCTAGGAGCGCCACTTCCCAAGAAAGACGGCATAAGCACGAGCGTCGTGAAGAGCTCAGGCCCGGGCCACCAGCAGCTCCGGCGCAGAGGCTCAGCCTGGCTCAGCGGCGGCAGCAGAACCTTCCCCGAAGCGCCGGCTGCAGCCGTTCTGCTCCCTCCCCGACCCCATCGACGGAGACAATTCCGCACAGGCACCCAGGAAGGAGCCCCGCTCGCACTACCCTGCCAGCCCGGGCCCACTGACCGTCAACAACCGCCGCCTACCCCTCAGCGTCCCGCCGCACTCGCTCACGCTGAAGCCCACAATCCAGCCACTTCCGGCAGAACTACGGAAGCCGCAGCAGGAGGCGGCACTCGCAACCAATCACCCGGTGCGTCCGGCGGAAAGCTGGAGGGGGAGTGGGGCTGGGTCGGACACACGCCGAGCCGGGCGGGTTTACTTTTCCTCGTGCATACGCCGGGCGCGCTTCCGGGGCGATGGGCGCCGCGGCGGCAGTTGGGGCGCAAGTGCTGCGGCGGCCCGGCCGCTCGGTCCTGCGGGCGGGCTGGGGCGGCGACTGGCGGCGGCTCTGGACGCTGTCAGGAGGAGCCGCTGCCCCTGCTTTTCCTTCTCCTCCCACCGGCGCTTCGTCGGGTTCGAGCTCGCTGAACCTCTTCGACCGGCGGCTGAAGCGGAAGCAGAAGAACTGGGCGGCGCTGCAGGCCGAGCCCGCCAAGTGCGACTACTTGCGGGAGGAGGTGGGGGCGCTGGCGGCGGCCTGGGACGGGTCCCTCAACAAAGTGGGGGAGGCGTTAGCGAGGCGAGGAGGGGGTGAGGGGCTGAGACTGCCAGGGCCTGACCGGCCGTCCCTCTCCTTAGGTCGGCAGCAGGATAGCGGACAGGGTGTTCGACATCACCAGGTAAGCCTCACCGCTGGAGAGGCGAGGGGCGGCGGGCAGGGGACGTGGCCCTCGGGAGGAAACGGTGGTTCCTGAGCGCCTTCCCCAGCGCTTTCCCGTAGCGGTAACCACAGAAGGACGCTCGGATGTGTTTAGGACGGAAAGACGGTTGGAAATTGGTAGACAAAACAGTATTAGGCTAAAAGGTAAAATTGTTTTAAGTATTGATGATGTCTGATGTTGCTGAACTTATCCTTTAGAACATTTCCTCTTGCTCTGGATGTTGGCTCTGGAAGAGGTTACATAGCGCAGCATTTAACCAAGGTACTGTCTCTTCATACCTCAAGACATTTAAAATAAGGACGTATTAATGTTCTGTGTTCAGTTAAGGCTTGATTACAACTTAAAACAATCCTCTGAATTTTGAGAAGGTAACTCTGTGATTTGTTTTGTTTTGGTTTTTTTCTCTCATGTCTGTAGCTACAGTTTAAAGATGTGTTATGTAGCTTGTCCTAGACAGACAGCAGTAATATGATAGTTGACCTTTAATCTTGAGTAGGGAGATGTGAGTTTTTCCATTAGACTTTGTTGGATGAACTTAGTTGTTAAAAAGTTGTCATTACGGAGACTTTCAAGCAGTTTACTCTTCATGAACAGCACTGTAAGTAAAGGTACTTTATTGGCCATTAGTCTGTGACTTGTATTTCACTGAAATTATAACTAAAAATGCAGAATATTTTTTCTATTACTCAGCTGTTCTCCCTGGAAGCAATTACTAATTATTGGGGGGGGGAAGGTGGAAAGGCTTTCTGCTTTATATGAAATTTTCTATCAAGTGTGGAAGAGATTCCTTCTAATTTACTGTCAATGTGTGTAAGCATTCTAAAAAATTACATTTGTCAACTTTTAACACAATTAAATATGTGATAGACTTTTTAAATTTTATTTCAGGAAACAGTTGAAAACCTTATTCAAGTTGATATAGCAGAGAACGCTTTAGTAAGTAGCTTTCTGAATGCTAATGTTCTTCAATACCATAATACAGGAAACCAAAAGAAATGAGTTTCTGATATTGTTTTCCTTCTAATCCAATGTTAGAAAAATGCTGTAAAATCTGAAATTCCTACGGTCAGTGTTGTAGCTGATGAGGAATTCCTTCCTTTCAAAGAAGATACATTTGATCTTGTTGTTAGTAGCTTAAGGTATGCATTCATTATTTATGTACACTTTATTTTTTAGCTAAAGATGTTAAATATTATTTTCAGAGTAGCTTTAAGGGGGAAAAAAAAAAGAGAAATATTAATAGTATATTAAACAGCAATAAGCAATGTACTTGCATAGTTAATGAGCGTATATTAAGAAAAACTGCTGTCCTGATGGTTCTTACTGGTTTGGTTGTTTGTTATCCTTCAAAACACGTGTACCTTCACTCTTTCCTGCATTTTGACAAATTAATGTCCAGGACTTTGTATCTTCTTAATTGGGGGTGGGACACACCAACTATTTGTGTAAACCTTGGTTTTTTATTTAGTATCATTTTATTTAGTTTTAGACAGGCATTTCAGAACTTGGGCATCTCAAGAAACTAATTTGCTGCTTTGGTTTCTGAAACACACTTGGATAATGTAGCAATTACTTACATTCCCTAAACTTTGTTTAGTATGCAAATATAAAATGTAGGCTTCTGTCATTTCAGTTTACATTGGGTGAATGATCTTCCTAGAGCTTTTAGAGAGGTAAGAACCTGGTTTTTTAATACTAAAAATCAACACTTGCTATTACCTGGATTGAGTGCTCTATATTTCTACATCTTCTTTAAATAAAAGGCACAGAAATAGCTCATGTTGAATACAAGTATTTTTTGCAGTATTTTTGGCAGTTTGAAAAGCATCAGTTGATGTTTCTACAATTTTACTGTCTCAAATTTGGAATAAATGTGAAACAATATATTTGCATACAATTTTATAGCCTTCACAGCTGAGATCATGGTAATTAATGTAAACTGATGCTATTGATTTTCATTGTGTGTTAGCACTTGCTGCTTATAGTACAAGAGGTTTCTAAATCTAACTTCTTCAGAGCTGGTTTATTATTTTTATGTCTCAGCTATTTATCTTGAAATACAACTTGAATTGGATAAAGGCTTTTTGATTTTGAAGTGAAGCAAATACTTGTTGAGGACAGAAAACTGAAACTGTTACTGAAAAAAAAATCTGGGTTTGGATTATTCCATCTTCTTCCTGCAGGTGAGAAGTTTTTTTCAAGTCAGCCAACTTTCAAGAAGTTTGCTGTTATTTCATTTATTTCAGATTGGTCATTGTTACAGTGCTATCCTACCACCTGTTGGTAGGAATAAGAATACACTGCTGTTGTGGAAATAATAAAAATAGGTATCACACACAATGCCTTCACTACTTAAAAAACTTGGAAAGAAATATATAATTTTCTCTGGAATTTAAATGTTCTATGGAATATCAAATATTTTTACCCCCACAGTAAAAATAACTGACACATTATAATGTCCCACAAAAGGGAGGGAACTGGGGTTCTTGACTAGCTTTAATCATGAATGCTCATTTCCTATGTTGGGACCTCTGGTTTTAACTAATCAAAACTGCCTTCGACTGCTTAAATTTTTTACCTGTCATAATATTGCTATTCTGAATAGTAAAAAATAAGGCCTCTATTTCTCTTAAGTCAAACCATTATAAAGTATTTTTGTTGCCTTCATCCAAGAAAGGAAAAGTAAGCAAAAGCTATCTTCATCTACCTTATTTTCAGAAGCAAATTAGTTGAAGGTATTGCCTTAGGAGTATCCCACTGAAATTCATTTTAACCTAGATTTCCACAGTGCATTTGGTGTTTCCTGACTGTAAGTCTAATTTCAGAGGATTTAGTCTTTCTTAAGAACAATCTTGTTCCAGACAGATTATTTATCTTGCAATGTTACCAAGAGCTTTGGTGCAGATTGCCTTGTGGAATACAGTCAATATTAAAAATCTATTGCGACTGTTGTAATGATTGCTTTAAGATCATTAAAAAAAAAAGTCCCATGAACTTCTTGGTTACATAGGCATAATAACAAAAAAAGCAGTTTGTTTTTTTTTTTTTAATTCTGCATTATAGATTCACCAAGTTCTTAAGCCTGATGGAGTATTCATCGGTGCAATGTTCGGAGGAGACACTCTGTACGAGCTTCGCTGCTCTTTGCAGCTGGCAGAGTTGGAGAGAGAAGGGGGATTTTCTCCTCACGTATCACCGTTCACTGCTGTCTCTGATTTGGGACATCTGCTGTCAAGAGCTGGCTTTAATACCCTGACTGTGGTAATTATAAATAAAAGAAGACTCAGAACAATCTAGAATGTCAGAGCTGCTGGCATATAAAAAAAAATAAATTACTGTTTACTGATGCATTAGGGATGTACTGCTTCCTTCTGTATGTTGTGCGCCTTGCTGAATAAGTTCCTGAAATAGCCTGGATGAAACTGCCTCTGTCCTGAGCTGCACTGTGATTATTGAAACCAACGGATGTGTATCTTTGGCTAGTGGCCCACTAGAATTTGGATGGCCTTGGAGAAATGTCAGAGAATGTTAGACCTGCTTGAAAAAGCTTTAGACATTCTTGCTGTTCCTTTTAAAGCCAAGGAGAAGGTAATGGCATTTCCATTAAAATCTGATTGCATTTGGGCTACTAAACAAAACTTTTTGGAAATAGTATTCTGAGAAATAACACAGTTTGAACAGAAATGGCAGTTGAGTAGTCCATTAGCAGCTCTGAAGGCTAGTGTGATGTTACTGGTTCAGCTTGATATGCCCTAAAACTAAGCTTCTCTATTCTTTTAGGATACTGATGAAATTCAAGTCAACTACCCAGGGTTGTTTGAGGTTATGGAAGACTTGCAAGGCAAGTATATACTTTGAGGAAACAAATGTTTTCTGTATCACTGATAGAAACATAGAAGAGTTTCACAGTGTGTTTCCTAACTCCATATCAGAATGGTTTGGATTGGAAGGGACTTTTCAAGGTCATCTAGTCCAACCCTCCTGCAGTGAGCAGGAACATCTTTAACTAGATCAGCGTGCTCAGAGCCCTGTCCAACTTGACCTTGAATGTTTCCAGGGATGGGGCATCTACCACCTTCTGGGCAACCCAGGCCAGTGATTCACCACTCTGGGGGGAAAAAAAAAAAAACAAACTTCCTTAAAAATAATCAAGCTTATTGTAGCAGGGGAAGCATTACTTTTTTTCCCGATCTCTAGTGATTCAGGAGATGATACCTGTCAGCAGCTTTGCATTGGGAAGCGGATGTCAAAGATTTGCAACTTCATGGCCTGCTGTGAATTTTCTGCTTCCCTTGTATTCCAACTGTTTGTGATCCTGTTCTGTGTAAGCTGCTGAAAGGCCTTGAAAGGAAGACAGAAGTATATGTCCCACATACTATACTAACTTTTCCTCTGAGCCTTCCTAATTATCAGGACGTTCAGGAAACTGCTTTGCAATGAGAGTAAATAGACTCTCTAATTAGTCTGCTGAGGAATGCAAAAAAGAATTGGCATACTTAACAATTGAGTTAGTAAGCTTTTGGGAGAGTTGTTTTGATGCTTACCTGTTATTAAAAAGAAAATACACAAGTGTGTGTCTGAACAAACACTGTACTCAAGTTTAAACTAAATTATGCTGAAAGACATAAATGATTGAAAACTCAAGCTGAAGAAATAATTTGAAATTTTTCCTAGTAATACAAACTGTAAATTGCAAAGCATTTGCATTAAAGGGCTTGGATTCTTTTAGGCAAGAAACTTAATTATTTGTGTTCTGTTGGTCTCTCTTTGCAGCAAGACTCAGAGGATTCTATTCTGGTTTAGTAAAAATCTGTCATTACTGCATGACACTTAACTCATGGCATATGCTGTATCTTCTTTTTCTTAAAGCTAAAACGTATTTTTAGGTATGGGGGAGAGTAATTGCTCCTGGAATAGAAAACCTCTGCTACACAGGGACACAATGTTGGCGGCTGCTGCAATATACCGAGGTAAGTATTTGAGAGGTAATGAGTTAATCTGAAATGACTTTAAGAACATATTGTCTATGTTTTTCTCTGATGTCTATAAACCAAAAAAAAACCCAACCAAACAACAACAAAAAACAACAATAAACAACCAAACACCTAAACCACCACATTTTGGAACAGAAAAAATTACCATTGTCATACAGGCATTTCTAACTTTGAGGACAGGATTTGAACTATGCTGGTACACCACTGTGAGATATTTTTATTGTCCCAAATCTTTCACCAGGAGTCTTTATGATGAATACATCATACCTAGTCCTATTGTTCTTAGAACTAACTATTTCTTAGAACTAATGTTCTGTGTACTTTATTTTTTTTCCTCCCTCTCCCTTCCTGCCCTAACAGAAATGTACGGAAATAGCGATGGTTCAGTACCTGCCACATTTCAAATCTACTACATGATTGGCTGGAAATTCCATGAATCACAGGTAATGTGAAGCTGAATTATTTTATGTTTGAGGGTACTTTTAAAATGATTGATGATTTAAAGGCTTTTACAGAATATTTTAACTTAAAATTAGCCCTATATATATTTTTTCTTTTTCTTTTTTTTTCCCCTTAGGCAAAACCAGCCCAGAGAGGTTCTGCAACAGTTTCATTGGGAGATCTGGCAAAAATAAATGGACTGCTTTCCAGAGAAAAAAAGTAGCTTGTCATCAGAAATAATATTTGGTTTTAAGCTTTTATAAAACTTGTTACTGCAGATAGTCTTCACTTGTGCTTATTTTGTGACAATGTTCTGAAATGATAATAATCTGCATGGAGCAGTTTTTCTCATGTTTTTTGTACTACCTATACTACCACATGAGCTGTGTAAATTGGGGCTTGTTTTGTTTCTAGAGAAATATTTGAGCAGTATTCTAAGTGAATACATACTTTCCCAAATTTTGATTAAATTACTATTCTCAAATGGTAGTGTCTCTTCCAGCATTTCAGTATCTGACTGCTTCAGGTATGATTTGCAAGCCTTGAGTGTGTGTCACCCTGCATTGGTTTATTTTTATTATTCCTAAAGAATATATCTTTATCATAATAAAGTATTAATAATAGTACTTGCTGCAAGTGTATTTGTAAGACATCCTATAAGAGGAAATACCAGCAAATACACAGGTCTTGATTATGGATTTTGTGGGTTGGAAGTTACTGGCAGTTACTGTTTAAAATTTGAATGTTTGACTTGTATATAAGGAAATGATTAAGTAAGTTCTGTATTGTAAACATCTCGAGTTCCTTCACCTACAGCCATCAAATTCGATGACATTTCTAGTTTTAAGGGTGAAAAGAAATGTTTCTGAACCTGAATAATAGAGCTCAGCCACAGATAAAGTCGAAAACTTCTTTGTAGGTGTAACGGAATCTATGTCTCATGATTTGACTTAATTTCCTGAAAGGAGCAGCAAGGAGAAGAGTCACCTAGCACTCAGATGGATGTGTATGTTTCAAATTTGTTAATTAGCTTAGAAGTGGCATTCTCTGGAGTTGGTACTCTTGGAGTTCAATGGCTTTTTTCTTGTTCTTTCATCTCATAGCATTTGAAAAATTAAAGGTGGTACTTGAACTACTAGATAAAAATTACATTCTGTGTTTCTGCTATCAGAGGCTGAAAACCATGAAGTGACTTTGCTCTCCTTAACCGTGGCATGAAGCTATAACTTTCCAGTGTCTAACTGCATTACCAGAAACTGATATTAACTACAAATATGGATAGTTAACCTCATGTATTTAGAGAAAATACCTTCCTAAAGATTTCACTTGATTGTAGCACTGACAGAGAGTGGTAGAAAGGAAAACCATGAAGAAAATCTCATCAGGTATAACCATTCAATCAGTTCTGTCATTGTATCAAGGTGTTGTATCACTACTGGTGAAATGAAAGCTTCTCTAGGCTTCTTGTGACTTTATCCAGCAGGTGGAGTTTGACAGAATGGTGTGGCACAGACAGAATAGGCAAGGTAAGCAGAAGCCTTCCAGTTCTGTCAGGGATTGTTGAATTAGGATTCAGACTGATACAGGTAATAAAGTTACCTCCTGCTGCTTAAGCAATATGCAGTATTCAAAATAACAGAAATGCTGTTTAAAAAGAAAACTATTCATGCAGTATTCAGCTGATCAGATGATCAATTCAAGGGCCTAATTGAGCAGTTTATTTTATCTACCAGGCTTTGACTTTAAGAAGTGGGCAGAAAAGGTACAAAACATCCCGATAAGGAGGGGAGGAATCTTCTGTCCTGACTTTGCTTACAAGCCTAATCCATAATTATTCAAAGGAAATGAGTTCATATTTCTTTTGCCTTGGAAAAGAAGAGTAACCCATCTGGAAAAAGGGGCAGAGGCTGTAAGTGATCTGGTAGCCTTTATAACCCTTCATTTTATGACTAAATTTAAAAGAAGAGCTTGTCTCTCTGAAAGCCATTATTTCTTTGTAGTACATCAATGGACCCTAAGAGGAGACATTCCAACCCTTTTTAGGTCCGCTCTGTCTTTAATAAAATTCCCTTCAAGGAGAAAGCCTGCTTTCCCAAGTGCAGATTTCTATGAAGTTACGTGTCAAATGACTGTGGAACTTCATGCACGTTTTCTTTAGTAGGTTAATTTCCAGTTACTTGAGCTGGTGGTTGTGACTCATGTGTGTTAAGGGAATGAGGAGGTGGAATGTGCTGGATAAATGTTAATGGAAGAAGTGCACCTCCTGCACATATTTCAAGCACTTCTGGAGGAGAGGAGGGATTTCCAGTCCTTTTAATTACTGCAGAGGAACAATATAGACAGTAAAGTAGGTAAGAATTTGGTTGTTAGTAGGGGAAGGTACTTTCTGGACAGGGAGACATGGAAGAGTAGTTTTCTTTTTAACACTCGGAAGAAAAAAGGTATGAATAATTCGGTTAACTTGGAAAGGTGAGGAGTAGTAGAAAGTAGAAGTGGGGAGTAAGGAGCAGTGCTTGATGGAATTAGGGGGCATGAAACTGACAGGTGAGGTGTTTGTTTCCCTGGTTTACTACATTTGAATATCTGCCTTTAATGTGTGTTTTGAACTGCTTTTTTTTTTTTTTCCCTGTATCATTTCTTGAAGTTCTGGGTTACTCTGGCTGTTTTTCAGTAGCCTCTTTTTTAATATGGCACTTGTATAAATAGCTTTGAAAACAGCCATTTTTCTAGGAATGTAAGACTGTTATGTTTTAATTATCTGTTTCAGATTTAAGTCTTTATGGCTTTCTGAAATTGTAATGAAGAAGAATGTGGTTGCTAGTCTAGAAATTGTTTAAAACTCCAAGTGCATGTTAAAAATCAGCTTTTGCAGAGTAAGTGACTCCTAAAAGGGAGTTGCTAAGGTGACATACTGTCTCTTGTAAACTTAGTTTTAAAAATCCTGATGGATAATACAGAATTCTTTAATCTTGAGTATAGAAGAAAGGAAAAACCATTCTGGTAGATAATTATTTTGACTAAGCAAAAGTTAGGAGCCCATAAAATCCCAAACCCCAAATATTAGAAGAAGCACATTTACACTTAGTGAGCATTTGTATTTCTGAGTCTCTGGAAGGTTCTGAAGGTCTGACTCACAGATCAGTAAGTGTGCTTGTTCAGGTTGGAAGATCTGTCAACTTTATGCCAGTCTGCTTGGGATATAAGGATGATTAGGCCTGACCCAAGCATCAGATTTTACGTTAGTTTCCTGTGATTTCAGAAGACTGTGATAATTTGTGAATTTAAAACATGGGAAAGGATTCTTGATGACCTCTAATTTATGAAAAGTTCAGAAGCGAAACATGCAGTTAAATTTAATTTATTTTTTTTTTACTTTGCTTAAAAAAGTAATACATACAACTGACACTTTTTTCACTGTTTTCCAGAACTGAGCTAAAACTAAACTTTGTCAGTTGCAGAGTGGAGCAACACACCAGCCTTTCATGCGATGTTTAATTGGAATTTTCTGATTCCAAGATTGTTGTAGTGGATGAAATTCATTAGAGCATCTTGTTTGAGATACATGCTAGCTTTCTATTGTGGTATGTTAGGTATCTCTTTTTTTTTTTCTTTTTTTTCTTCTTTTTTTTTTTTTTTAATTCATTTGTCTAAGCCAAGAACTTTATCTCCACTTTTGAAAAATGTGATGTGTTTTGGTTCAGGTTTTGGATCACTTGGGAAGATAATGTGATCTGTATAGCTAGTTGGTTGATTTTTATGATTATCTCAGGTGCCCTTGGGTGAAGGAAAAGGAAAAAAATAATTACAAGAAAACTCTGAAACAGCTAAGTTTTAGCTGAAAGCTGCATGTCACTGGGAAGTAGAAAGCACTGAAGAGAGTACATGTACTTGTAGGGGAAAAGTTGGCTTAAATCAAGTTAGTGGTTATTGATTTATTAGTAGCTTAAACTATAACTGTTAGTCTGTGAACTATACCTGCAGGATTAATAGCAGCAATATAACAGATAAATGACTGTACTAGACCCTTGCAAAACCACAGTAAGCACCTTCACACCCTTCTACAGCAGTTCCCCCACAAGTTTGCAGTTACATGCTGACCTCTCTCCCTTCCACAGGAGGTTTAGGTTATAAGAGCCTACCCTTCTAGGATGTTACCGTGCTTACATACATCTTTGGAGTTGTATCTTTATATATCTCTGGAGTGCTGCAGCTGCAGGTGTACCTGTGCTGTGCTCTCCACGCCACTAATCCACCCACCTGCTGGGATAGTGATGTGCGGACACCCCAGGAGAGGTCAGTGCTTGTTGCCCCCTGTGCTGTCAGCCTGCTGGCCAGAATGCCAGCTACTGGCTGTTGGGGATGTGTGGGGTGTGCCTCCTCAGGTCTTGACAGAGCTTGAGATGTCAGGAGAGCATTTTCTCAGTGTCAGACAAGATTTTGACTGCTGCTCTCCTTTGCTAGGAATTTTAGTGGTTTTTATGCTTCATCTGAAGCTGACTTCCTCTCCCCCCCCGCCCCCCAGAGTCTCTTGGTAACTGTCTGGTTGGTGTTTAACATGGCTGATAGCTGTCTTCATTGTCAGCCTTGACAGATTTTAAGCAAGCACCCTCTCAATTCTGGATATTCTGTTCACACGCATTGCATCCATGTTTCTATCTTGGCAGCTGATGTTGTCCAGGCTTTTTTGCCAAGAGGAGGCTGTGTGGATTTCCCCTGTGATATGGAGCTGGTTCTTGTGGTACAAGTTACATGAATGAAGTAAAAAACAAAGTCATTCTTAAAATAAAAGGTTTCTGTTTGGAACCTTACATTGGAGCAACGATGATAAATAGTGGGGAATCTTTTTTGGCCTCAAAGTGTTCATGACAGGCTGGAATGTATCACAGTATAACAGTTTTATAATGGTATTCCATAAAACAGAGGCTTCATCTTTTCTGCACTTGTGAATTCAAATTCATGCACTTATTGTTCTGCATTCTTTAGGGATTCCTTAAGCTTCGTACAAGTAGAAGTGCAAACTGAAGTCGGGATCTGCATGTTATGCAGACTTCTTTCTGATCATTGACCTAGTCTTTTAATACTGCATCCAGAACTTGTGCAAGTACACTAAGAAAACATTTATTCACAAGGGTAGTTTTATTCTTCCTTACCATGAAAATTTGCATACTTCTGATTAAACATAATTTCATGGATGACAAAACTACAGGGCCAGAAACACACTGGCTGCATTTCTGCTGTACGTAATACCACCTTTTTGGCCCAATGGTCAACCTAAGAAAGTGACTATTTTGTTTAGTGTATGAATTAATTTAAATAATTTGGAGCTCTAATTTTAACGTCTTTATTCTTAAGGTGAAGTGCACCAATACTAGGAAACTACTTATTCTCTGGAAATACTATCCAAAATGAACAGTTTACTAAGGGATTTTAATAAGGAGCAGGTAATTACATCTAATGTACATCTAATAGGATGTTACTTCAAATTTTTGTTGATGCTAGAATTACTGAGCTCAGTTTTCTTCACTGATGGATGTAGGTCATGCACCTTTTTTAGCTCCTCTCTCATCTCGTGTTTCCTGCTTTAGCATCCAGGTGGCAGGTACATCCATTCTTACTGAAAGCTATTTAAGGGATGTTGTGAAATCTCCTGCTTCTTTTCCAGTATATTCTATTTTATTTTTGTGAAGATTTATTAGTTTATTTAAGTTTTGGAATGACTTGGCACTTTAATTTGTGCTGAAGTTACTGACACTTTATAGAGGACTTGTGGTATTATTCCCTAATATAAGAGTTGCTTTCACTTTTGTAATTAAAAATATAATTCCCATAAAGAACCACTTAATATATTCACAGTCAGTATCTTTCCTGACTCGAGCAGAATGCCCAATCTTACAGAAGTAATATTGCTGTTAAGGCAATGGCTGTAGCAAGACTTAGTTGGAGAACTAATGCTGAGCTTCCTATATAGCTGGGTTCAAAATATCAACCAAAGTCCCAGCTTAGTATCCATGTAACGTGCATTTGCATGACATCCCATCCATGTTAAATTTTTTGCCTATGAAGCTAAAACAAAGTGATCCTTAGATTATTTTGTCTCCAGGAGGCAATTTAGAAGGCATTCTCAGGAGTCAGAGCTGTGCTGCCACACAGTTCAGGCAACAGACTTGGAGCACTTGTTTGATGCATGGATGACTGATCTTCCATTAGCACCGTTCACAAAACAAAATAAAACAACTGGGTTTTTTTACTTATATGTGAGCTTTCCAGATAGCAGCTTAAAGTTTTGTTTGGGTTTTTTGATTTGGATTTGTTGTTTATTTCTCTCATGGCTCAGTGAATCTTTATTGTATGGAAAGTGGAAGGTTGAATGGCTTGGTTGATTTCATGTATATTCAGGACATTTTTACAGCATGATGGCTGGTACTTTTTGGTAGCTGGGAGTTAATTATCCCTTATTCAGAAGGGATAATCTTCTATCAGAAGATAGCTTCTATAACTCTGTGGTTACATATCTCAAGGATACAGAATTAGAAGAAAATAGTATGACTATTGGTCTCTGAGATGTTTGGAGTAGATTTAGTTGTTCTGCTTTGGAAGGCAATTCAGGTTTATGAACCCAAAGCCTTCATAAGTGCAGGGAAGTGTTTCCCTGCAGAGTTTGTCTTTACAAATAAAAAAAAAACCACTCTCTCTGCACGCCTGCTGGCATTTTCTACTGGACAACTTGGCTTTGCTGTACCACCTTTCCTAGATTTCTGAGCAGTTGCATAGAGACTGTGCATAATTTTAGCTATCTTGAGCATGGAAGTCAGAGTACTTTAACTGTAAAAGGATCTAAGAGTTTGATGTTACAGTACCGAGTACGGCAGCACTCAGATGCTTCTGTACACATTTCTTTTCAGATTCTGCTTTTGAGTACTGCTCAAGAACTCACTCCATTAAACTGCACTGTAAATATTATTTCTAGCAGTTAACCATCTTGAAAATGCATCAACACGACTTAGTAAATATAACACTTGAGATGAATTTACAAATGAATCTTGGCATAAGATACACGATTTTAACACTGTAGTTTGTATGCCCGCTCCCTGCATAGTTATTTTCAACCTCCAATTGATTAGCTGCTTTGTCTTGTGTGCAGAAACGGCCTGTTTAATGCAGTGGGAAGTCAAGTAGAAGCCAGCATTTGTTAATGGATGCTTAGAACAGGCACAGTCAGACATTTAAAATTATTCTAACTAAGCAGTAATTCTCATTTATTTCTAAAGATAGAGAGATAACAACCCAATTACCTAGTTTTCTCACAGCCTATAATGAGTACAGTTAACATAAAATTGGTCTATAAATGTAATGGGCAATTTCTTTCTGTGGACACTGAAAGCTGTAGCAAAAATGTGGCAAGCTGTATTTGAGTCTGTACAGTAACTTGCTCTTGTTGGCTGCTTACTTGATAAAATGCATTACTGTAAAATATCAATATAATATGTTGAGTACAAGGAATTTTTCAAGTATTGGCTCAGAGTTAGCAGTAGAGTTGAAAGTTCCTTCAAGAAAAAAAAACTTGCTTTTTAATCTGGATTTGCCTTAGGGTGTTTTCTCTACATGGTATTCTGATTATACATTCAGCCTTGTAATACATGTCAGGATTTGTCTAATATCAGTCCAATTCTGTATGTGCAGCATCATAAGAATAGTTGGATCAGTTCTTTTAAGTGTAGAATTTACAAATAGGTGATAGAGATTTAGCAAATCCCAGCATGTTAATACTCCACTGAAAGGGGGAGGGTGTGCTGGAGTCCCACAGCCGTTGTAGTGATTCTCAACCCATGATTCAGACATCAGCTGCTGCACACAGGAGTGAACTTTGTGCAGCTTGTTGGATGGAACCAGGTATGAGGCACTTCAGAATTTCAGGCTGATAGAATCCAAAGGACACTTTTCCCTCCTGATTTCTTCGTGATAGGAAATTCTTTGTGACCATATTTTCATACAGTGCAGTAAATAAAACTGAGAAAGACATAGCCAAGTTGCAGTGACTTGCCAAGACAGAAGTGGTGAAAATTACGAGCCATGAGAACAGTGTTTAGTAAAACACCAAGTTTCTTCTACTTTGCTTGTGCTCTAAAGAGTGAATAAACAAAGAAAAAACCCTGAGGCTTGAAGAACAGAGCCAAGTTTTTCAAAGTATGTTTTCATGATGGACTTTTGATTTCACTACTTCTATGCAAGCAGGCATTATAGTCCTCCCTCTTTCCAGTAAGAGAGTTTTCCTTATCGCAGACCTCTCAGTCATGAAAATGTTTTAATTATTTCAACAGTGCATCCATTTTAAAAGTACTTTTATCAAGTACAATTAATAAAATTATAACTGCAACTGTGAAAGTAGCAGCAAGATCTCTCTTGTGCACTAGAACACTGTCTTAGTGGCACCAACTTTCCTAGGGATTTATGCCCTACCCCACTCTTCCCTACTTGATCATTTTATACAGCACATTCTCTGCCATCTTCTTTCCCCTTACCATGCTAACTGAGCAAATGGAGCAGTGTGGCTGATCCTGGGCTGCTTTTGTGGACTGGGGGACCACTGTGTGTACTCTGGGACTAGTAGCCTGCTGAACAAAACATTTATGTTCAGTTTACTTGTTTGTAGGTCCATGGAAAGATGTATCTTTGCATTTCTAGGATCTAACTTGGGGCAATGTAAATTATTTTTAATAAAAGGTGGTATTTTCATACATTTCAGAAGGAACATATGGTCTTTCCTAAGTATGCAATATTGGATCTTCATATTGGTCTTGGATTTAAAAATTGCATTCCAGGTTAAACCCAAAGGATTCTAATCCTGTGGGTCTTCTAACTTTAGTTTGTTCAAGAAATACTATTTAAAAGCAAGTGTTAGGAAAAAAAAAAAAGAATTTTTGTTTCTGAACTCGATGTGAACCCCTCAGTGAGGGGAGAAAAGCATGGAGCAGTCAGTCCATTGCTGGCCTTCATCAAAGTGAGCTGTACTCTTCTAAAATAGAAATTCTTATGCAGTAGAAGTGTTCTCAGGTCTTTTGTTCAGAGAGGGTCACTGAAAAGGTAGGTCAAAGTTTTAAATGAATCTCTTAGAGAGTGTATTCATCTTATCCCATAAATCAGTGTATCTCTCTCTTCACTAGTAGCTAAAGAGTAAAAAAAGTAAAAATTAAAAAGTGTGAAATCCTTTGGGACTGACAGAATAGAAGCAGATGTAAGCAAAGAGCAAAGCTATTCCCCAAGAAGTTTCAGATGTGAAGAACTGGACACATGGGTAAGTTTGGTAGCTGGCTGCAAAGCCAGATAAGTAAAGCAATGTTATTGTTTGTAAAAATATTTCTGTTGCAGTCCAGTACTTGATTTTTCTCTTTTGTTATTTTTGTGTTTCTTAGCATATTTTTTCACCATCCATTGTACATAAGCCACTTACACTCTGCAATGAATGTAAATAACTGTTGAAATATATGTCACAGGTCTGTGCTGTATGAGTACTATCTTCCACTTGCCTTCTCCTATGTAACAGAGAAATTATAACTAAAGAGGGGGGAAAAAGTTACTAAATCCTATACACAACTTTAGCTTTTAAGTGAAAATGACAATTTGATGTTAAGGAGATAGTGCTTGGGAAGGATGTTTCAGTGTTTCAAGGATAAGAACAGTTAAATAATCTATGGTCATATAACTTTCTTAGGTCAGAGTTTTTCTGTAGCGTCATTCTCATGCATTTTGGGTTACATATGAATTATGGCTAAAGATCTGCAGCGTAAGCCCCAGCACACTGTTTACGGTCCTCATGTATACAATGCAACAATTGGCATTCAGAGTAGGGACCTACACTGACCCCCATTTAACAACCTACATCAATCTAATCTTAGTGTTTTCCTAGTATTTTCAGCAGTGTTCTTACAGAACAGACTTTCTGAGCATACTTCATTTTGTCCTGGTTTGAGTGAGAACAGAACTAATTCTGTTCAGGGATTTTACTTTTCAATTCCATTTCTCTAACTGCACTGCCTGAAGTCAGCAGCCTGTTTTCCCAGGCAGTGTCTGCTGCCAGCAGTGAGAACACCCCATGG
>JANIJG010011229.1:0-22070 GCA_024611175.1 Megaceryle torquata
TATGGGTTGAGATAAAGACAGTTTAATAGGACAGAAAAAGAAGTGAAAATAAGCAAAGACGAGCAGTCTCAATGTCCTACAATTAATTTAAGCTTGATTTTGTGTCTCAAAAAGGAAAACAAAGCCACATAATAAAAGATTTGCTGAAATACTGCCACCATGAAACTCTGAAGAAGCTTGTTAACCCAGTTTTGCATTTTGGAAGGTCAGCAAAATGAAGTTCATAAGGAATTTAACAAATGAAGCACATGGGGAGTTTCCAAGCTGCAGTTTCTATTTAAATATCAAGAGCATCAAACACAGCAGCAACTTATTTAAAACAGCTTAGCATGTAGAGCTGATAATGTAAACAGGCACCGACTGCTCTCCTTATACCTCGTGCTCAGATTTCCTCAGTGCATGCATATGCACATCACAACTGAGACCACAGAGAAGAGACAGAAATAACTGTTTGGGGGCAAGTACAATAAGCTCTGATTTATTATGTGTTAACATGATGCAACTTTTAAAGTAACTAATTTGTAAAAAATGTATTTTACCAAAGTCCAATTTATGTTACAAAATTATATCCAAAGTTCATGAGGCATTTTTGATTGAAATCTGACTTATCTGACAATATTTATATTGCCTGTAAGATTTTGATTCAGGAAAATTGCCAAAGCAGCTCAACAAGAAGATCAAAATGGAACATGTGCAATTCCTTTCTATAATTTTGAGTGAATTCAGCTACAACAAAACCTGTCAAGCTAAGCAATAGAGCCCAGTGTTCTCTTGTTCACAGGAGAGGTGTAGCACAGGGCGGCTGCATTGGAGGATCACCCTCTGCTGTTTGTGTGAGAAGGAACAAAGAACTGCAGCTAGTGAGTAAGTCACAGTACTCTGGAGAAAACAGAGTAAGGCTCAGAAGGTAGTTCTGTCTCCATGCCAACTTAATGTTTATTCTTTGAATCTGCCCAAGAGTACCAATTACTGCCAATCTGGTAATTACTCTATGCATGAGAAACTGAATGTACTCAACTTCCAAACAAGGTCCAGGTAGCAGTACAATTTCCTCACTCCCAGATCCTAGGATAACCACACCAAAATGTTTTCCTGAAGAGTAGTTTACACTGACTGAACAAAAGAAATTTCCAAGGGGTGCTGTAGCAGCTCATAATTACTCTGGTGATTGCTATCATGCTCTTTTTTACTCAACTATAACTTTATTACAGCTTGGGGGAAAAAAAAATATTTATAAAGGAGAGAAAAAAAGCAATGGAGCAAAGTCACTAGTCTGCTCTACAATGCTGCTGAAAGAGGCTCCTTTATTGCCATAGGTGTAACTATCTGGTTAAAGCAGATGTGCTTTCTACCACGAGTAGCGAGAAAATACATCTTAGTGTATGGGAATATCCGGGCAATTAGAATAACCCCTCAGTTCTGAGATCTGGATTTCCACAGAGAGTTGGCAATACCAAATTTCCATCAAGCCCCAGCTATCAGACATTCAGGGAATGATGCCAAGAGCTTCTGCATGGGTGTTAAAAGAATATGTGAGCAAATATTCAGAATGCATAACAGAACTGAACTTTTCAGATGGATTTTTTTTTTTTAATCCCAGCAATAAATAGCCATTTAACTGTCATCAAAGAAAGCTAGGGAAGCAGCAACCACCAGGAATAGCACTTCTTTAATTGTTCACACCAAATTGTTCATACCAAAGCCAAATGCTTGAAGAAATGTGATTAGTTAATGAAAGACTGTTCTGTGGACAGTACCCTAGCAGTCCGAGGCCACTGGCTTCCAAAGCATTTCAAATGTCTAGCAGAGCACAGCTGTGGAGTCTGCCTCACAGTTTCATTAAATGATCACTATATGTATGACAGACATCTATATTTAATATGTAGACACTTGTTTTACGTAAACTCCTAAAAAGCTGGCTTAAATATGTTTAAATTCTTATTTTAAAGCGTAAGACAGATTTCAGCAATATGTTTTTAAATCAAATGCTGGAGTCAAGGGTAAAAAATGGTAACCACACTGTAGTATATCCTGCTTCACTATTTTTTGTATCTGATACACTCTGGTCTTTGACTCTTAATGTTCTTCACTCCATAAAGCCAATGTTCCTACCAAACTTGTCACCCATACAATCAGGCTTATTTTTCTCGCAATCACCTCCAAATCACAAGTGAGTTTTTCCTTACTCATTTATATCCAACTGCACACCATAACCCCCTACTGCCCATCTCATCCTCTCTTACCTATCAGGAGTACAGATGTGGTACAACCTTCTCAGTTCACCACAGATCCAGTAAGGTGTCCGCATTTAAGTCTTCCTTGTAATACTGATTATAGTGAACAAAATGAACCTGTGCTTAAAATTACCTGTTTTCTCTCCCTGGTTTGTTTGTCTCTGAGGAGTGAGTCTTTCGTGAGAAGGTAACCCTGTTCATTTGAAATATGTCTATCATGTAGCAGGTGATACCACAAGTAACAAATAAAGGGTAAAATTCAAAATAAAACACTAGGCTAGGCTTCTTTTAAGACCATATTCTAATGCCCACATTCTGTCAAATTTCTTCAAAGTAATCTACACGTCTCACCTCACAGTATTCAGTGATAATGCAGAAACTCTCTCGCTCCACAAAGCTTGCATAGAATTTGACAATGGCTGGATGGTCTAATTTGGACAGTAGTTGTGCTTCCAGATTTGCTTCAACTGTTTCATTAGGCTTTAGGTTTCCAACAGAGATTTCCTTTAGAACCTTTCTAGAGGAACCAAAGAAACTGTTATATTAATAAAACCAGGAAAATATAAAATCACGTAAAGCTCAAAAAAAATAATAATTTCTTAAAGTGCAAAATAACAACATTAACCAAGTACTTGGCAACATGAAATGATGAGACAAATCTGGGTAAACAAAGAGAATGCATTCAAATGCAAAGAAATATGCTAGTCACCATAGAGATTAAGCAACATTTTAAAAATGCTATTTTGAAGTATTTTTCCCACTAATTCCCTACTACGTTGTTTTCTGACATGTTTTCAGTGCTATGGATTAGTGCATAATAATAAACACAAATAACAAATCAAATCTAAGTGATTTAAAACCCACTCAGAGCATATGCTCAAGATTCATACATGAAATAAGGAGGAGAAAGAAATAGTTTGGTCGCGCTGCTTCTGCCAAAGTCTCTCCATGGAGGCATGAGAAAAATTACACAGAGGGGAGTATTTTTGTGACTGTTTTTCTGGTGATAAACTCAGGATGCCAATATTTTTCTAAAGATCAGCCTCCTTTCACCTGAACACCTAAGTGAAAAGTGCAAAACTGATTTGACCATTTCAATGAACTCTACATTTTCGGTGTTAATTTTTTTTAGAGGCTCTAAATACTCTGGAAAAGACAAAAAAAAAAGTGGATTTTACATATTCTTTAAGACATGAACATTCTATAGAAGAATTTCTTTCTACATCTCAACCATCAGTTTCTGACTAACAATGCATGAAATTTTACATAAACTTGCCTAATCCCGACCTGGCAGTGAGATGAACAGACCTTGCCACTTGATTTGTCTGCATCTCCCCAGAAAAGCTTCCTGCTATGCAGCCAGGTAACCCCTGCCGCCATCTTCTCATCTTCAACTGACGCAGGGATGATATTCCTTCCTTAAAACTGATTGTGTCACAGAACTGACAAACAGGATCAGCCCTCCTCAAACATCACGTAATACAAGTTTCTTGTATGCCCCAGACAATGCTGAAGGCCTGATGTGAGGATGCGTAGGGACAGCTTGTCATAGCTTGTCATCTCCATCACTTGGAGATTCTGCTGCTGTCATCAGATCTCAGAAAATAAGACAGGTGTTCTCCTTCTATAAAATAATTCCTAGAATTAAAAATCAGGAAAACACACTTTTCATACACAATGTATTGGGTGTGTGCAACACGATGCTAATATACATGTGGAGGGGAAGCCATTTGCACCCATCAGCAGCCCTTTCTTCTCTGACACGCTGCACCCACCCTGATAGACCCCCATGGCACATGAGACAGTTCCCTCAGGAGCGTGGCTCTTTCCTCTTGAGCGCACACAGAGACCCACGTCATGCAACTGTCACTCAGTTGTGATGAAGCAGATGCACACAGCACAGGCTTATGTGGGTTCTAGTTCTGTAGGAAGATAAGGTTTGATTTTGTTGCTTTTTACATGAAGAATCTGCCCAGAGTTCACTTTTCCTGCATAACTTCTGGTTGGTGTCTACTGGAATAAATGCACTTAACAATTGAAAATGTATACTCAAAAAATACTTGTGTCGATGAAGTGCCTGACAAAGAAGGTCTGTCCATGTTGTCTCAGAGAGAAAATGTCTCCAGCTGCAAAGCAGCGTAAGTTGTCCCTGCTCATAACTCATCCCCAGTACTTGTGTGTCATCTGCTCAAGACCTGCACATGCTGAACTGTTCAGAGACATGGTCGGGTGACACAAAACCACACCTTTTTAAGGATGAGACATGAACATTTGTTATGTCCTCATAAGATTTTATCAATGCTCCCTCTGAAGTAAAAAGGTCCATATGCAAGTCAAGTTTTCTCAAAAAACCTACCCCTATATATTTTCTGCCACTTAGGCTCAAGTATGAAACAGGATTTAAAATGCCAAAACTATCTTCAGGAACTAAGAAATAATAGATTTATTGCATGAACTAAGAACTCTGAGATTTAGGTGGCACATACAGAAAAACAGGTAAAACTACTAAAATGGACCCCTTTTGATATAACACTAGAAAAGAAGTACTAATTAAAAAGTACTTATTTTTATAAGTTCCACTTAATTTAGAATAGAGACCCATAAGCAGATCACAGAATCAGTTAGGTTGGAAAAGACCTTGAAGAGAGAGTCTAACCACTAACCTAGCACTGCAAAATCCACTGCTAAACCATGTCCCTGAAGAGAAGACAAAATATCAGCAAATGCACAACTAGAAAAGTTTGTTAAAGAAGTGCCAGATTATTTTAAATGCCAATGCAGAACAATAGCCTCCAGATTCTAACTGTGTGGAAAAAAACCCTCGCTTTGCTATTTAATATTACAAAGAAACTTTGAACTTGATCTCGAGCTGACTACAACTTTAAGAGCCTTGCAGGGAATGCATTTGCATCTGAAGAGCAAAACCACCGACTGTCCCCATTTGGGTCCACCCTGGGTGCACTGTCATGCCCTGAAATGCAGACAGACCAGCGCACTGTGACTGAAAGCACAATAAACATGCAGCAAATGAGGATAAATAGAGCGAGACTTAAAACAGGTGTGAAGGTGGAACACTCCAGGACACGGACATGCTGTGGGAATCCCTTTTGGAGCTTTACTAGTAACTGACAATGTGTACAGCAGTGTTTATCTCAGTCTGTTTGCACTGATCTAAAATTAAATGTTTTACAACCCATCTGGTATTTGTTTACATTGATGACATACTTTATTATTATATAATTTGGTTTACTGGATCAGACACAATTTTTAAAAGAATGCCTTTCTCAAAGCACACTCTGTTTATTGAGTGAACTGCAATATGAATTATTGACTGGCTACATTCGCCTTCCGATAACGAAGAAATAGAACTCTTTTAATGTCAAGAATAAATAGGTCTAATAAAATACCACATAGAAGGTGTACTCTGGGAATATACAATCAAAATTTGAAGTTAATTAAACAGAAACTTCATTTTGCACAAGACATTGTTAATTGCAGACTGAGATGAGCAAGATGTCAGCAGGTCACTCATGTGCCAAGCTGGGAACTTCTCACTCCTTTTCCTTTCTATTTGCAAGTTGTCAGTAAGGAGAGTTGTGACCCCTGACTATGCAGGCTGTGTTTCTGTCCCCTCTGACCTTTGTAGGACTCACCACCCCTTCACACCCACAACTCCCCAGTACAAGCACCAGGTGAATTCTGTGAAAATGTATCACCTCGTACTGGCTCTGAAATTGGAGCTGAAACTGGTTGTGAACAATTAAATTAGAGGAGTGATAAAGTCAAGAAGATTATCACACTCACAATGAACAAAAAACAGTGTTTGCTACTCTTAGCTACATACATATGCTTACTCATTATCCAAACCATTTCAAACTTCAGTATTACTACGCAACTTCTTCGATCAAATCCTGGGGTTCTTTTACCATTCCCATGGCCATTACTGATTCAGTAGGCCAAAAACCCATTTCAATCCTAAGGATTGCTCTGCATCTCTTTACATCAAATACCAAGCTTCTTTTGTCATCCCAGTGAACTCTACTAATTCATTAGCTGTCAGTGATTGTTTTTCCCTAATCCTCCAAAACAGCCCATTCATGCTGCTCCCGAACATTCATGAACACCGAGAACTAATCCCAGGGTTAACCACTAAGAATTCAATCGCTGCATGAGCACTGTAATATCTTTAGATGGATTAAATATAATTTTGTTTTCTGAATAAGCATTTTCAATAATTTAACTGTGCTTAAATGTCTTTGAATGGTGATGAGATTTCATAAATTTACAAGTAAAATGAATGATTCACTTCTCATTTCCATCAGCAAGTCAGAGTTAGAGCACCTACAAACACTTTCTGAGATGCCTCATTTTCAAATGCTGTAACATACATGCACTAACAGTGAACACTTTAGCTCGTGATGTAAACAGTTTATGGTTATTTGAAAATTAACAGTTGCTAATTAGTATCCCGAAGAAACACAGAATATATTTTCTGGACCATGAAATAGGAATAAATTGAAGTAAGTTTGCTGCAAGGAATACAGTGTATATAATTTTCTTCTGTGCTGAAAATTCTCATACATACAAAGCAGCATACTTCAAATTATTTGTGGTCAACCATATGTGCCAACTTTGGAAAAAACCCCAAAATATTATAAAGCAAAGCAAAGTATTTGTCTTATCCTCCACAGAGCTGAAGAAGCCCTATTGCTACCGCACTAAAGCAGCCATTAGATTTAGATATTAAAATGTATTTATTTTGAATAATTCTTTGGGACATTTTGGGTACAAAATAAAAGTGAACATTGATTAATAAAAGAAGTTCCTTCTAAAGCCACATTTTTAAAACCTAGAATTTTCTTCCTAAACAGAAATGGAAAAATAAAATATAACTACATTTATAGGCTTTTCATATTACTCTAAATCAAATACTAATAGACTGTGATTGAACTGAAAAAACTTGTGTCTACTCAGGAAAATTACTAAGAATTATTATGGGGTACAGACCAAATAGCTGTGAATGTACCAGCTTTTAGCAATACTTTATCTCCACGTGTTGCATGATCACCATCTACTGTTCGTCCACCCTTTTCTCTACAGCCTAGTATGGTTTCAGAATGTAAATTACCTACCATGCTGCACTAACCTAAATGGAATTTTGGAGAGAAATGTGACAAGGACTAAATAGTTTGTTTATTCTCTGGATCTTTGAAGACTTAATTCCAGCAAACATCAAATCATCTAAACCAGGCATTTCTCCATTGTGATGTTATTAAATATACTTGATACATTCCACTATTAACTCCTCTCTTCTAATTAACATTCCCTTTCTGAAAAAGGTGATACCATTAGAGAAATAAAGTTGGGATGCAGCGTTTTGTTTCCAAGTGTTACAATACAATTAAACATCTCACAATTGCCATGCTACATTTCTTCAACTCTGCAGCCCTGGGCTACAGGATCTGCCAATTTTTTTTTTTTTTTATTGTATAGGACTAGTTTGAATTTCGAAATTAGTTTCAATGAGAAATTTTGATCATACCACTTGATCTATATGCATCAGTCTACAGAGAACAAACAATTTTGAAGAACAGGAGATGCAAAAGGAAACCAGACACACAGATCATTGCTGCAGAAATGCATTCTGTAGAAATTCAAATAAAACTTTTCCTAATGTAAAATTTAATTGGTTCTTTCCTGAATGTAAATATATTTGTAAGCAGAATTATGTTCCTTTCAATGTTGCAAGGATACTGATGTCAACAATATTGTCTCTTCAGTGGAACTAATTCCCATAAGTAATTTAAATAGTAATTGCTGCAACTTTGATGAGAAAACTCACTCTTCCTACATGTCTCTTTCCAGCAGGCATCTCCCCTTCACTGTTTATTTCTGATATGCATTGAATTATCTATGGGGAAAAAAAAAAAGAAAAAAGAAAAGGAAAAGCTACAGGGGGAGAAAGAGATAAAAGCACAGTTTATAGCCTTACAAAAGCGGATTACTAAATAGTCTACAATCAGAGAGAAAGAGAATCAAGAAATGCTGAGGAAATTAATTGTGTATAATATCTATTATTAGATAAAAATCTTTTAATACTTTTTAGGCCTCCTGAGTGTGATACTGTGGTCTTAGAAACCAGTGAAACATTTGCAACTCAAAAAAAAGAAGCAACTACCCAGCAACACTGAAAAGTTATTTCATAACACATGGAGGGCACACCATCCATATAAGAGAAATAGTGAACCAGGAGTTACATTTACTGATGTCACATAAGCACAGCCAAAAAAAAGCAGAAAAGAAGAAGGAAACATACACTGACTGTCCAGCAAATCCAGAATTAATTCCACTCACTACTGCAGGTTTCTCATTGCAATGTACTGAATGCAGCGAAGAGCCGGAGGCTCATTCTGCATGGAAGAAACTACAACGTCCTAGATGCAGGCTTATGAGAAAACAGCTTTCCAGCAAGGGTACACTACAAGATACAGCAGGCGGGCATGTTCAAACATTGCAAAAACAGACTCTGGATCTCTGAGGCACGCAGTCACAGTTCAACCTGATGTAACAACACTGTGCCTCTCCATTTTCTTACTAATGTATCTCCATTTTTCTTACAAATGCATCAACACTAAATATCAGCTTCAACAAAATGAATGAGCCACAAGCGATCTCAAGGCATTCGCTTAATTACAAAATCATTAAATTTTGTCTCTGCCATGCATGGGTGAATGTGAACGTGAACATCATACTGGCTGCACACACGGCGCCAGCCTTGGCTCTCCTGGCTGGCAGGACACACTGGACAAACCTAGTTCTCAAGACAAGGCAGTTGTCAAATTCTGTCAGCTGTTCAGCATCCTCTTCCCAGGGTCTCATACAGGCTTTTGAAGGACAATTCTAACAGACATCACCACACTGAGCTCAAGCAAGCTTTGGGCAAAAAGAATGCATTCAAGGCCAAGTCTTCTGCAAAACAGCTAATTCAGATCAATATAGCTAAATCAGCAAGACCTCTCTGTTGATGTTATTGTTCTCTGGGGCCAAGAGTGGCTGTTACACCTCAGAAGTGATGGCAGCTCAGCAACTACACGGCAACCTGCACCTTACATGAGGAAGCAGAGTCACACTTGACTGAAGCAAGCAAAAGATGGGTCAGTAAGAAACGTTTATTTAAAAATAAGCAGAAATCAGGAAGGTCCTACAGAAATTGCACCTTTCTTGAATTTCCAAGGAGAACATGAATATCCTATCCTAGAGAGATCATAGAATTCTATGATTCTATCATCTGTTCACAAATCTAAAATGACCTGACAGGTTCTGCTTTTAATTTCTAATTTTTTATTATTAAATGAGGGAGAAGAAAAAAAAGGAGAACAGCACGATTAGATGAAGATGCACATGACAACTGGCAGGGAGTAATTTGTTACTGTTTTAATCAATCCAGTGTCAAATGACCATTCCCTTGGAATACTTTCCAAATAGCAGCACAGACATTTAACAATGACTGTTGCTTGGATGTTCATAAGTTATAAAACTCTTCCACCTTTAGATTTTATTGCATTTGCTATAAGAAGTCATAAATAATTGAAAGGCATGTGATCAATTATTCAGCTAAGTGCAGAGTTTCCAAGGAATCATAGCATGAGTCTGGATTAATGGTATAATGCAGGTCAGAGGCAGAAGCTGAGCTGACTCCCCACAATTACCACACACAGGAACAGTCCAGGAAGCCTGGCACATCCCAGTGTGTGCTTTCCACTATGGGGACCTATAAGTGACTAGGGAATATTTATGAAGTAGAAGCCCCTGCTGCCTACTGCGTGCTTCAGCTGCTTGCCCAGGCACAGACATGGATTAGTGAAACTTCACCCAGAGCCTCACTTGGCATGATTGATGAGGACGCTCATTATCCACAAGTGATAGCGCTGTCCTTCAAGAGTACTGCCAAATGTAAATCTCTTCTATAACTGACTTTGTCTTTTAACCACAATCACTTCTTATAATTAACTGCTAAGCTACTCAAGGGGACTGGCACAGAAGTGACTTCAGGGATATAGTACTGTTTGCTGTAAAAATACTGGTACAATCCTTCTACTTTCTTTATACAAACCAAGTTATCTACTTATTTGGGTAGGTCTAGGTCCTTCATGTCCAGAAACAAAAGCAAGCTCCTCAAAAACTGAGACAGACTTTTGAAAGCTCATATGCATGTCAAGAATCCAGAAAAAAAAAAAGTAAGAAACAAACACCTGCAGACATCCTGCATTTTGAAGGGGATGTGTAAATTTAAGTAAATTCTCTTGGAATGTACCAGCAAATGAAAGCTATACTGCCACTTCACATAGTGACACTTCTTTTAAAAAAATGCATATAAACTGTTTCCTAGACACAGAACATCTCAATTCCTTTTTTCCTGCCAAAATTCTTTCAGAGCTGTATGAAGATTATCCTTTCTAAAGAATAAGAAACATAACCACCTTATTTTTCATCCAAAAGTATATATACACTTACCAATGCAAAACTGAACAGAAGCAACAACCAGTACAGTTCCAGAAGAGATTATTTTCCAGTTTGAAAGCAATGTTGAGAATATGACTTCTAGTATATTTTACTGCCTTAAGAAACCAGTATTTTTAAATAGAAAAAACTGTCTACACTCGATCTCATTGTGCTACCTCAGCTTTCACGGGCCATTATTTTTGTCATCTATTAGCATGTAAGTGGTGGAAAGTTGGGGGAATCTACTCTTCAGTCTTCCTCAGAAGGAAGGAGAAACTGTGATACTCAAGTACCCCCTGGTGACGAAAGGATAAACTACAGCATCGCACCAGCACCTCACGTTAAATACTGATGTAGTGACAAAAAGAAACTGGTGAAACAAAAACCAAACCAAAACAAAACAAAAAAAACCCCAAACAAACAAAAAAAGAAAATGGCAATTGGTACTCAGCCTCTGTCCTGAAGGTGGCAGAGGACACTCTCAGCCTCACCCCTAACAAGGCACGGCTATGAAATGCTGCAGGAGGGGAATGTTTGTTCAAAACACAGTCACTCAGAACTGAAGTTCTCAAAGAAAAATTCTTAAGGAGAAAGTAGAGCTAATAACAACTTAAAAGCAAAGCACATATTCCATGGGTTTGAGATTTAGCAGCTTGTGCTACATCAGCAGATGTGTGAAGATACACATTTCACCTTACTGTTAATATGCTGAGTTCAGTAATAGTTGAATTCTGAAGGATCTTACAAACTTAAGTGGCTCCTGTCACCCTATTTGCATGACTTTAACAGAATAATCAAAATAAGAGTATTTTCTATTGTTTTTACTGAAAGTTTTCATTAAAGAACATTTTTTTTGTAGAAAACCATAGCTAAGGCTATGGTCCAATCCCCCTGCCTGAGCAGGACAAAACTAGTGCTGACCAAAACCATCATGTTCACAAAGATGCATAAGCATGGGATGGAAGGCAAATGCCCAACACTTTAGTAAGTGTTCAAAAAAAGAATGTCAGGAAGACAGTTTATAAAATACAAAGGCCTCAGAAGTAAACTATACAGTTATATCATACACACATATGTTACATATTGGCATAATTATGAAATGAGAGCATATAAATTATAAAGCTTTAAGCCTTCAACAAGCAGTTTTGTTGCAAAGGAAAAGAACAAATTTGTGAAACCTGGCACAAGCCTTGGCCCTGCTTCTTGTCAGGACAAGGACAAAACGCACCTTGGTTCTGAGTAAATATAAGGGCCTTTTCTGCAGCACACACCTTACATTAGCAACTTCTCTAGGTTAGGACACTGGGAAATAGGTGACTTACATAGTAACCACTTTCATTATTTGTTACAAAGCTTCAGAGGTGTCCATCACTAGGAGGAGGAGGTCATCACTAGGAGGAGGAGGTCATCACTAGGAGATTGAGATCTTTAGATTTTCTAGCTAACTCCACTCTGTCTGCCACCAGTAAATGAAAAAGGACTTAGATAAAGGCACAGTAATATAGACAGAGAAACTATTTTAATCAGGCTCCTCTGAAATGCTGAGTCAGCGTAATAAAGTCTGCTCCTATCTTATGTCCTCACTGAAGTTGAACGGTTAAGGCTGCCACTTAAAACCAAAGTGAGAGATGTGATGCAAATACAACAGAAACATCTACAAAGCAAGAAATACTTTAAACACTTTCATATAAAGTATATAAAGAGTTTACTTACAATTCTTCTTGCTTTGCTTTTCTGTCACAAACCAGATAGATGCTTCCAAAGCTGCCATTGCCAAGTTTCCTCTGAACAGTGTATCTTCTGGCAATCATAGCACCAGAGCAAGCAGAATGAAATCTGGCAACAGCAACATGCTTTGCAGTTTCTTGAAATTTCAACATTTCTCTGTGCAAGAAGCACTACACTTCTCTAGAACATAGCTTTCAAATCCTTGTACTCTTCCCTGGATGCTAACAGGAAACACTTGACACAGAAGAAAAAATTATTTGTTAATGTATATTCTTATTGAAATCTTCATTTACTTCTATGTCAGTGCTCATAGTGCTCAGCTTGCAGTAAATCACAAGTTCCGTGGAAGAACTGAACTCCAGATAATGCCAATGTGATGCAGCCAGCCTTCTCTTGAACCAACCTGAAATGAATTCACTGAACTGACAGAACAGGGGAAATGGGACACCGTGTGTTAATTTATATAAAAGGTCAAGTGCTTTTTGCAATTGCGACTCCACACCTGTCTCACCTGACACTGCCCCTCGACACAGCACTCCTCCTCACCACATCTCTTTATACCACCACAGCAGCTGACACCAACACATCAGGATACAAGTGTCATCATTTCTGTATACATTACAATACCATCTCCATCTGTAATTTGAGCTCATCCCAACCCCAACACCGTTAGACTTGGCCAGGTTTATAAAGTAACATCGTCTCCATTGGTTCAGTTTTTTTGTTGCTCCCAGAGAAAGGATAACTAAGAAAGTTTTATTGGTAGCGTCAGTGGCAAAGGAGGTTGCAGGTGCTGGTAAAACAAGGTCCAATGTACCCGACTATCAAACTGACACCTCCCTGAAGGCACATTGAGGAAGGCGAGATCACCGCGGATAACCTCGGAGGTGCCACTACCTCGTTCAAAGACCGAGGAAGACTCTCCGCTCGCGCTCCAGGGGCGCACACACAGGCATGAAGCGTCCCCGCTGTCCTCTCAGCTGCCCTCACGCAGAGGGGCGAGGGCCGCGTGCCAGCCGGGCCCCTTCCTCACCCCTTCGGGGCAGGCCGCGCTCGCAGGGCCCCCCAACAGACAGAATCGGCGGGGTCTCGGAGAGACCCCGGCCTGAGGCAGGGCGCTGCCAGCCGGGGGCGGGAACGAAGCGGCGGCTAGGCCTCGCTCGAGCAGAACCGTACTGCGGCGGCGTCTCCGTCGCTAGGGAACGCGGCGCGTGCGCGCCCCGGTTGGCGGAGCCCGGCCGTCACTCAGCGTCACTTCCGGCAGCACGGCGCCATTCCCCGGGGCGGGGTGAGCTGTCGCTGCCATGGGCGTCCAGGGCCTGGCGGCGTTCGTGGAGGAGCGCGGGTCATTCTTCACCGAGCTGCGGGTGCGGAACACCAAGCTGGTCATCGACGGGAGCAGCCTCTACCACTGTCTCGCCTCCGCCGGTGACTTCCGCCTCGGCGGCGACTACGGCCCGTTCGCGGCGGCCGTGCGAGACTTCTTCGGCAACCTGCGGCGCTGCCGCGTCGCCCCGTTCGTGGTGCTGGACGGCGGCCGAGGCGTCGAGGACAGGAAGCTGCCCGCACTGCGGGACCGCGCTGCCGAGCGGCTGCGGGCGGCCCACAGCCTCTCCCGGGGCGGCGGCGGGACGCTGGTGCCGCTGCTGACCCGCGAGGCCTTCGTACAGGCGCTGGGCCGGCTCGGCGTGCCCTTCGTGCAGTGTTTCGCCGAGGCCGACCGGGAGATCGCCGGCCTGGCCAACCTCTGGTGCTGCCCCGTCCTCTCCCTCGACAGCGACTTCTGCGTCTTCGACCTGGCCGCCGGCTACTGCCCGCTGAGCCACTTCCAGTGGCGGAGCGTCCGCGACGGGCTGCGGGGCTGCTACGTGCCCGCCCGCCGCTTCTCCGCCGAGAGGTTCTGCGGGCACTTCGGCCCCCTCCGCAGGAGCCTCCTCCCGCTCTTTGCCGTCATGAACGGCAATGACTACGCCGGGCTGGCCTCTCTGGAGCCGTTCTTGGACAGGGCGCGGCTGCCGGCGGGCTGCTCGGCGGAGAGGCGGGGGAGGCACCGTCGCCTGCAGCGGCTCCTGTGCTGGCTGTCGCAGTTCGTCGAGCCCTCCGAGGCTGTCGACGCCGTGCTGAAGCACCTGAAGGCACACCAGAGGGAAGAAGTCAGGGAACTTCTGTGCACGTCGATGGAGGACTACACGCCGTCCGACGTCGATCTCGAGCATTTTTTTGAGACAGGAAGGTACGAATGCGAGGCCGCTCGGGCAGCAGGTTTGCCCCAGTGGGTTCTCGATGCTTTAGCGAAAGGTCAGCTGGCACCCTTCATCAGCGATGCCCTGGTACTGAGAAGTACCTTCCTCCGTGTTCAGGTGGAGAACATGCAGAGACCCAGTGCACATAGTGCAGCTTTGCTGCTTCGACAGGTGATCTACGGACTGCTCCTGAAAGCCCCCCAACATACTGAAGCTGCTTCTCCAGGCAAGCAGAGCAGCGAGCTGCCAGTTGTATGTGAATTTGACAGACTCCAACAGACACTTAAAAAAAATTATGTTCAAGCAGCAAGCCTACCCCCAGATTTTTGTGATTTTCCTTTGGACACGTTAACAGAGGTAAATGGTTGTCACAAGGGATCACAGTTAACAGTGTTTCAGGAGTGACAGGAAACAGTCGGCCAGCTGGTTGCTCAGTGTGATGCCTGAACTGAGCCCCCTCAGTAAGCAGCTGCTTCATGCAGGGGGACCTTAGCCTGTGATTGCCCAGAAGCTACACAGATGCCATAACCCTCTCTTCTGTTCCCATCCCCCTCAGGTGCACCAAGACAAATTACACAAAAAGTTGATTTTTGTTTAAGTAGTATTGCCACAATTTTCCATTCTTAGCCCTTCTTTCATCTTACATATTCTGTTACACTAACACTTGCTTTTATAGGGAGGAGCTAAGGCTCATAAAATTGAGAGAAATGCAGTTTAACACTACAAAATCATAGCTTTGATCAAGCTGTGGGTGTTTTGGAACAGTGTTAAGAAACACAATCTGACCTGTTTTTTTACTAAAAATCTTCTTCATTTCACATACAAATCTTGCAGCTGCCCAGCAGCTGTACCTGCTACATCTCAAGGTTGTATCCTGCTACCCTGGGCCCTGCTGCTTGCCAGAGAACCGAGCCGGGAAACAAGCCTGTCGCACAGGGAGAGCTGTGCTGCTGGGTTAATTCCAGTCACCCTTGAGTTCTGTACATGTACATTGTGACAATTCAGACTGTAACTCGCTGTGAACAGAAAATCACCTCCTGTTCCAAAGCTGCCTAACGGAGGTTTTGTAAGCAGTAATTTCTGGAACATCTGGCAGTATGGCCTGTGCCTTTTAGCACTGGGGGTTTAACCTGTGTGCCCTGCCTCTTCTGGCATTCACAGCAGCTGTAACACAACAGTGTGCAGGAGCTGCACTGAAAGTTTCTGTCACTTGCTGGTGGCTCCTTCATGCAAGATGTCAGCCTATTACATTACACACTACAGACAGCTGTGATCCACAGGTCATTTTACACCGTTGATGGCTACAGGCCTTTTACATGAGCAATATCCCAACACTCGAGAGTGAAAAACACCCTTTGGTGATTCTAAGAAACATTAGTAACACCTTAATTTGGTCTTGGCATTACATTGTTGAGTTTCTGCTACTTTAACAACTCACTAAATATATGAGAATTAACACCAGGAGGTTAGAAGAATAAAGGTTATCTAGCCTGTATTTAAATTGCTATAGCCAAAACTGGTTTCAGTTTTTCTGTTGTGGGGATGTCCACCTAAACATAGGCAAACCCATCCTTACCAAGGTCCACAGAGCACTTAAATTGCTATTAACAGCCTGCTGCATTTATGAAGTTAGGGACAAAGTCTGTAACACTGCTTTGAGTAATCAAACAGCACAGCCATGCAGGAACATGTCCCAGGAATCAGCAGGCTGCAGGTGAAAAATGCAAGTGTTCCAAGTCAGATGGCTTTGTGATTACAGGTAAGCCTGTCTTCAACACACCAAAAACAGGCATCACCCTTTTATCTCACAAAGCAAGGGTAAGAGGCTCAAAATGAAGGGCTTTTAGATAGATATACATATATACATTTTCCACACTGAAGTTATTTTAATGCATTATGGTTACAAGATTTTCCAAGCAAGTCAACTTTTACATAGAAGCTTAAGTTAAAGTCACCTGGGATGAAGACTGAAATCTTAAAGTCTAACCTCAGGCAGTTGTAAAAACTGACTTTTATTCTTCTACCGAACATTTAACTATGTAGTTTTTAAAGCTTAAAAAAATATTTCCAGTTCAGAATATCTATGAAATTTACTTTTTATCAAACCCATGCAGTACTAGCTAGCTTAAACACAGGCTAAGTTGCCTTTTGGAAATTGCTCACAGCAAAGAAAGTCTCTTTGCTTTTATTTTTCCACTCCCATTTTTTATTTTCAGATGCCCGCATCATGTCGTCAGAAGCTTTTGTTGGAGACTTTGGGAGTGAAAGAGAGTTTCTTAGAATCTGTCCCCAGTCATTTACAGCTCCCTGTTGCTGTAACCTGTTATTGGATACGTTGTTCAGAACCACAAGTTAAGCTGCAGCAGTTAAAAGCTTTACTTCTAATGATGGTATCTGGAGAATTGCAGAGGGTATCAAATGATCCAGGTATGTCTCCAATGAATACAATTGCACATGTTCATCTGCTATGAAAAATCTATACCCCAATTAATTTCTCCTTTTTGTCAGGTTGTCCAAATTCAGATCAATTAGCATCGATTTACATTGTATCCTGAGGTATCACCTTGTTTGCACTGTTAAAGAGCAGAGGAACAGTGCTGTGCCATCTTGTAAAATACTCATTGCATTTATAAATGGTATCTTCAGGACTACAAGATTAATATAGATATAAAAGTTAACAAAAAATAAGCTTACACGCTCATACATCAAGAGTACTATTGATGCATTCTGACATTGATTTTTCTTCTAATTAATTTTTCTGAAGTCATCTGTACTTAAAAATTCTGAGTTGCACAGGCCACTTGTGCAATGTGAGACTTGGAAAGTGCTGAATTATCACAGAAACTATTTTGGTCATATTTATACCTATTAAAGTTATGGTGACATTTCCTCTAGGAGTTCTTCATTTGATGGCCAAGATGACGTGTGCTGGGTTATGCAGTTCCTTCAGGTTCTGTGGTGGTTGCCACCTGCTTCCCCAGCAGGTGGGAGCAAGACAGACATGATGTTTGGAAAGGATCTGCTACCTAACAACTGGAATTTCTGATTTCACATTCCATTGAATTTTTACTCAATTTTATGTCTCAAAGTTCAGTTTGAGACATTTGAAAATATTACTAATGCTCCTGAAAGGGACTGGAAGTTTGCAGACCCTATATGTAACAGGTACCTTTTGTACTCTTCACAGCAGAACACTTACTTGCCTGTTGTTTTTATTTATAACCTAGATCCTGCAGTTTTACATGCTCAAGGCGACAGTGTTGCATATAATGAATTTCTAAAATGGCAAGAAAAGAAACTGCAAAATGAAGACTTCGATTTGGATGCTGCACACAGTTTTTGCCAGTGGCAGTGCTGCCTCCAGATGGGACTGTACCTCAACCAACTCCTTTGTGCTCCTCTCTCAGAGCCAGACCTGAGCAGGTAAGGTTGTTTCGGAGATCTGCTTTCCACACGAGCCCCTGATGGAACATGTTCACTTGATTTATTTTATTTTCTGTGTCAAACTCCTTTAGCCAGTTTTACTGAATTTCAACTCCCTTCATTAAAGATATTAATATGGAGAGAAAAAAAAAAAGAAAAGGTAGAAATATCCCTCAGGAACCCACTGTATGTAGTCAAGATCTGCTTTTTCACTAGGCAGCATGTTTCTGTACCTGTGCTGCTAAGGGGCAATAATAAATGAGGTGGTCTCTCCTTTTGAGCAGGCTCTACAGTGGGACCCTCGTGCACAGACTATATCAAGAGCTTAAATCAAAACCTTCAGTGGAAAATCTGTTTAATTTATCTCCAAAAATGACTCAGCTTTATCAAGTTTTGTTAAATACAGTGGAGTCAACTGTATCTGCAGACTTCTTTCAGAAAATAACCAAGACCAAATCTGAGTCCTGCAAAAAGAAGAAAGCATCCAATAAAAAAAAGCCCGTCAGGCACGCTGCACCCAAGACTGAATTCTTCACAGTTAATAGGTTTGCATCTCTGGAAGCGGAGGACTGAAAGCATTATTCCTGGAATAACAATTTCTTGCCTCTGCATGGCATTAAATTAAAACGTGCAACTGTATTGGAATTTGTTTAGTCCTTTTTGAGTCATTACATGATTTTAATCTGCTTTGTAAAAAAATAAAGGGCCTTTAATTATTAAAACTGAGAAGTTCTTTATTCTGTGCTTTAGTAAGAGCAACTAAATTCCTTGGTTGCTGCCCATTTTCTCCCCACATGAAATGCCTTCTCATTTCTGGGGAAAGATCCAACTATTGATCCAATTGCTCTGGAGAAAAATCTCTCAAATGTGCTGTAAAGTGGTAATGATCAAGAGTGGGGAAAAAAAATGGCAATGGAATTCAGTCCAAGCATTTTTTTAAAATTAGTCAGATTGTTATTACTTGTTATTGTTCCACCTTCCAGTGTAGAACACAGCAAAACTTAGTTTGGTATATTTAAAATTAATCACATTCAATTAAGCTCGCCCTGCAAGAAGGCAGAATTGTTCTTAAGAGACTAAAATTTTATTTCTTGTTTGGACTGATCCACATGATGCAGAAAGTGAGACTGGTGCTGGGAAAGAGGAGCTCAAAAGCATTTGTTTAAAGACCAGGGAATGCCACTTCCAAGCTAAAAGAACAGCCGTTCATCTGCACTTCTGTCCTTACCTGGATTCCCAAGACTCCAAGAGCAAGTACAGAGCAGAAAGCCATCAAATTTGTGGTGGAGTATCCACAAGTTGAGACTATGTGAAAGGGATAATCGCTGTGCTTTCTCCAAACCCATACGTCTTTGCCATCAGAGAGGACTGGTGCACTCACACTTTCTAATTCAATAAACTACGAGTCACTTCAGTAACAGTACTGTCTTACACTCAAGTGATCTAACAGGCATAAGCTAAAGTAATATGGAACAAGACATGAGAGAAAGCTTGTGTCTAAATTTTTAGCAAAAGACATTAATCTGGTGTAAATACTACTTTTAAAACAAAGAGACAACTGACTTAAGAAAAGCAAACATTTACTTCAAACTGCAGTATAGGCTTTTCAATCACAGAAAAAGAAAAGAAAAACAGTGATCTGACAGCGGTCACATCCTGTGCAAAAAAAACCTCGGGATACAAAAAAACCAGTAGCACAAGGTACTTGAGCCGCTTACACATTGCAGGATAAAGTAAATAAATACAGTAGCTAGAATATGGCACTCTTGTGACAGACTCTAAACCCAGTGGAATGCCTCTGAAATATTTTTTTTTATCCTTGTATTAGTAGCAAAGTCCCATCACCATAAAAGTAAAATAGTACAATGTTTTAAATAAAAACAAACTAAAATATTTATATCTAAGAGAAGGATTTTACACAGTTATATCTTTTAAGTGCAGAAAATGGGAGTTGGGCTTAGAACTTTCTTTAAATTAAACTACCTCCCCCACCCTCCTCCCCAAGTCCCATTCAATTTCAAAAGTAAATTTATGTTTGAGGAAAAAAAGTTACCAAAGTTGCATAATTTCATTTGTTACTCCCACAGCTGGAAGTTAAATTCTAAACAGTCTTGAAACGTGAATGTTCATCATTAGCCAGTGAAACAAAGGACTTGTCAAAAGCCCTCAGGATTTCTTTATCCTCCAAATATTGTTTTGCTTTCTTCTACATCTTTAGACAGCAATCCCTAAGTTTGCAAACAAAAGAATGCAATATGCATCATACATCAAGAAAAGACGAAGTTGACGAAGAAGAACTTCCACGTTTCTGAATCTTTTCCTTGCTTCTTTCAAACTTCTTTATGATCTCAGTCACTATGCACACAGAGGAAGTGAGTCCCAGGAGAAACAGTAAATCTGGAAAGAGATAATTAAGACTTTTTAAAATCTGCTATTTAAGGTCACAGGCAGACTTAAAAAAGAACAGGACTTTTAAGACTTCCAAATTGTCTTCCAATTATCGGGTAAGTTCAGGAAGAAAGAAGCAAGAAACAATTTCTGCAGGACCAGAAGATTAACATGCATCGTTTGTATGTAAATCATAAGTACAGGCATATTTAAAACTTGGAGTATTTAATAACCCTATTTTTATTAACACCTATGAAAACAAAGAACAGTAAGCAACATAATTAACTTCCTAGTGAAAAATTAATATAAATCAGACTATGTAAAAACATGTTTCATGACAATAATTTTACTCCAGAAAACCACAGGAATAATAAATACAAGTCTTACTGAGGCCATAAGCATTACGTTTCTATAGCTTCTTAAAATCCTCATATCTATCTATCTATCTTATGACAATGCAGTTCATTATTTAATAAAGGATCATGGTTTCTAAATGACGTGCTTATATTTAGAGGAAAATCTTGCTAAATAGCAAGATGAATAGCACTTAAACTTCAATAAACTCTATTGCTTCATTTTTGCCTGCATCAAGATTTATAGTAAAAAACCTAATATATGGGGGCACCTAAGAAATATAAGAACACTCTCATAAGTTGTGTGCCATATTTAAATAATGGCTCCCAATGAAAACATCTAAGATTTTTTTTTAATTTCCTAATAAGAAAATAAAAACTACCCACAACAAAACCCTAAACAACACAAACCCAAAACAAAACCCAGCAGTCTCCGTATTCCTGTTGCACGCCTTGGAGAGACAGAGTGTGATCTTGCAGAACCATCAGCTAATGGATTTACAAATTAATCCTTAGTGTACCATTCTGAAATGGGAAATGTTCTTACCCAGGACACTCAAGCTCTCTGTCTGGAAAACCTTCTGAAGAGGAGGGAAGTAAATGACCAGTAACTGCCCCATGATAGAGCCAAGGACAGCGTAGCAGAACATTCTGTTACTGCAAAGTCCAATCTCAAACACAGACTTTGCCTGCAAAATAAATACCACATCACACTGTACGTGTCATCTTAGTTATCTAGACAAGAAAATAATTCATAAATACAATTTCTTTTCATCCAGACTTTTAGAAAAATGTGAAAAAATTGCTGTTGACCTTTTATATAATGCAGAACAAGTCCCTGAACAGGCTAATTGCATTTTCTCTCTGGTAAAGAGTAAAAGTCTTGTCACTGGAGTCAACAACTTTCATATCAAGCTCACTTTTCTGCAAGTACGGTGCATTAGAAGGTGCCCTCTACTCTAGGAGGATGTGTTTTTGTTGGCCCTGACAATTTGCACCAGAAAAGAGACTGCAAATGAGAGTGAAGGCAGTAATGTATGCTAGCAATGTACTTGTCTCAAACATTTCAAACTTCCTTGGGGGGGGGGGGGGGGGGAAAAAAAAAAAAAAAAAAAACCCCCCCCCAAAAAAAAACAAAAAAAAAAACAAACACAAAAACAAACAAAAAACCCAAAAAAAAAAAACAAAAAAACCAACCA
>JANIJG010011229.1:22080-55344 GCA_024611175.1 Megaceryle torquata
CGGAGCCCGCGGCCGTGGGGGGGGGGGGGGGGGGGGGGGGGAATCAAAACAAAACAAAACCTCACCACCAAAAAAAAGCACACAAAAAACCAACCAACCAACCAACCAAAAACCCAGCAAAAACAAACAAACAAACCAACCACCACACACACACACACAAACAAACAAATAACAAAACAAAACAACACCACCAAAAATAAAAGTTTAAAAAATTTTGCTTGGATTAGGGGTTCAGGGTTACAAAATAAAGGTAAGACCTTCAAGAAGTTTCAGATTCTGGCAAGGATGCTGAACTGACAGAATTTTCCATTTAAAAGTCCCAACCAAGTATATACAGCAATACAAAGGACCATCACACTTCAGCTTTTAATAGAAATGTCCTTGGTCTTGCCAGGACAGAAGCATTACCACCAGCTCTGCATCATGCAAGCAAATGAAGGAAACTAGTACTTGCCTGTAATTTAAGAAATCCTATCTAGTAAATATACAAAACTCTGAAACTTGATAGGAGATGTGAAGTAAATCTGCAGGACAACATTTAAAATGAACAGAACAAGACCCTCCCCTCTAAGCAAATTCTGGTTATTGTGTCAATGGACAAGATGAATCACTTACCTGAGATCTAGAACTCAAAGCATTGAACATATCAAAAAATACAAAACAGGTGAAAGTCATGGTTGTATCTCGAGGTGTTATTACATTGTCTCGTAACTGCCAACAAAAGAAATGAAATGGCTTTACTATGCTTTAAATACTCCACAACTAAACAAAAGTTGTTACGGTAATTCGAGTTGTACTAGCTTGTAAATGAAAGGAAAAGCAACTTGTTTGCCTCAAGCTCATTTAATAAACCGCACCGCAAAAATTACGCACCTGTAACTTTTAACAATTTGCAATGCCAGGCTGCCTCTTGACAAGCATTTACACAAGCACATACCAAAAATTTTATGATGCGCTACCAAGAGTTCAAACAACCTGTTTCTCTCTCTGCTGGGAAAAAAAAAGTCAAATGGCTGATTCATAACAGCCTGGCTAGAAGATTTGTACAATTACTCTCTATGAGCCAAAGTTTCCCAAGTAGATTTGGGACCTGGAAAAAGCTGTGTTAAAATAGAGATTGGGGAATAAAACTGTATTCCTCATTTCAACAACTACTTTGGAAATCATCTTCTCTAGTCTGTTAGCAGAAAAGGTTATTAAAGAAGCAGGGACAAAACTTGCAACTGAATTCATACAAATTCTGAGCTCCAACTGCTGGTATAAAAAGGACTTCTTTAAAATCAGCTTTTTAATGCTTTAAGTTTTGTACTTTTGTCATACCTCTCTCCAGAAGACGAACAGCGTTCCACACACAATAATAATTGATGAAACCAGTATTTTAACAATCAGATTTTTGGTCAGAATGCTGTCCTTCAAATTTCTTGGAGGCTTCCGAATAACATCTTTATCCACAGGCTCCACCCCAAGACTTAAAATTAAAAAATCATCTTAGATTTTTATAGTCATAAAAATAATTCACTGCTTCTAACTTGAGGACTAGTTTTGCTGTGTTGAAAGATAGATTTTAATCTCCTCTCTACAGCCTAAGAATCATCTCATTCAAATAAGCACATGAGATTTTAATTCAGAAAGCAGAGTTGTAGGTATTTGTAACGGGCAACGTTCTAACACTGCAGTTTGAGAGTCCATAAATAGACAATATCAGACAGTATTAGAATTACCAGTTGTTAATGTTAAAGGAAGCTGCAATATTATGTTCCCCATTTCTGTTACTGTGCTCAATCTAGCTAAGGAACTTACTGCTAGTTCCTTTCCACCTGCAGTGAAGAGGGTCAGAGGAAGAACCCAGAAAGGAGACAGAACCCTGCATGCAGGTTTAATCGGCCTATCTGTGGATCTTTAGGTATCCAATGCTGCCCCCGTAATTATGGTTTGATAGTAAAGCAAACCAAAAAAGAATGAACATAGAATGATACTGAAAACATTATTGAAAGAAGTCTGCTGTTTCAGAAACACTTCACTGAAGTTTAACGCTTCACAGAGCTTCCTTTATCAACAACCATTTTCCTTGCTGAAATAAAAGCATGACAGACCTCTAATGTAATTTAAGGTAATAACCTACCTTTGAGCTGGAGGCCCATCCATAATAATATTGATCCATAAGATCTGCATGGCATTGAGAGGATTAGGAAAGTTCATTAATGTAGCCAGGGAGATTAAAGTCAGTGCTGCTATACTCCTGTTGAAAAAATCCATTTTTATAACTGTCAGCATGGAACATTTACAAAGATCCACAGATAACTGCTTTGTAATCAACACTTCAACTGTTTAAGAGTAGATATGGATTTTGACAGTGTGAATAATGACTGACATAAACTTAACTAAAGGTAAGAGCATCAATTCATTTAGAATATTCATCCTGACAAAGTCCATATTTAAACCAGTGCTGTTTGGCAATAAAAAGACAGCAAATTTCTATCTTAAACACCTCCCAAACTTTAAGATAATTAACTTCAGAGCTATCACTCACCTTCACTTTTTTTTTTTTTAAACTGGGGAACTGGGTCCTATACTTTTATTGTGCCAGAAGCAGAACTTCTAAATACATTCTGGAAAAGGCAACTGCTTTTACACTTTTGATGTAAGCACCACCACTCTGCTCACCTTTGAGCAAGGTACTCCCCAAGCTCACAAACACACACCTACACTCCCCTCTTTATCAGCATCGTAAGGACAGGGCAAAAGACTGAAAACAGATTAGCTGGTTCTAAGCCTGACATTGGAAACCTCTTTGAAGAAGCAGGCACTAATCGCTTTCAGTGCAACATTAAGTGGTTTCATAAAGAAGAGAGCAAGGCTTGTAATAATTCTGAATTTAGCGCTCTATTGAACCTGATCATGCTCTTCCTCCAGAGAGGGACAGAAAAAAGGGCAACTCATTCGAACCTGTGGCTACCATTGCCAAGGCTAACAGCAAGCACACTGTCCTGCAATATCTATGCTCAGCTATTCAGAGGCAGATTTCTAGTTGGCTACCAATGCAGGACACTAGTCAAGACTGTAAGAATTGCCATAGACTTTCAATTTTCATGCAAGTTTTTAGAAGGTTGGTGTTTTTTGCATTTTGTTGTGTTGCAGTTTTTGGTGGGAATTCCTCTCCCCCATTTTTGGTGGAGGTTTTGTTCTTTTTATTTTATTTCTGCAATTTTGTTCCACTACTCTGAAATCCCATAAAGGCTTCAGAAAAGTACGCAAACAACATGGCAAAGAGGAAAACCATGTTCCTGAATTCAGATTCAATTAAGATTAACTCACAAAACTTTTCAAACTAAGGCTCAATGAACTCTTGTCTTCTTGTCTTACATCCAACACGATATAGTCAGCACAGGGATCCTTCTATGCAAGAAGGGAACCCAGCTTCACAGAGCCAAGTCATTCCACTAACTAGCCTATGGATTACAGAGAAACTAACCTCCCAATTCCCCAGTTTCCTCCACTTGGTAGCCATGATCTGGTTAAGGAGGGAGCAACTACTAACCTCTCCTTCACCAAGGACCCAAAGGTAGTTATGCTGCTTCTCTCCATCCTCTCAGTTACTGACTTTTCATATCTTAACGGGAAGAGCTGTGACAAAGTTACATCTGTTTATTGCACTGTTTTCTGGTGCTTTAGGAATGGAACAAGTCACCAAATACAAAACACTGAAAATTCCAAATCACAGAGTATCAGCATACTAAGTGAAATTTACAGCTTTCACATGAATTTATGCAGTATCTGCTTCATGATGCTTTGATTCATTGACAACATTGTTAGAACCTTCTGATATTGTCAATTTTTCAAACTTACGTGCTCAGTTGAAATCTAACAAAATTTTTTATGTTATTATAAATTCCTTTACCCTCTTCAATTGCAGACCTGCAATTAAAAACAAAGATTACATCACTATATAAATGAGGCTACAGTCAAAAAAGCTTAAAAGAAACCAAAATAGCTCTTACTTCAAGCAGAAATACAAATGTCAAGAAACAGAATTGAGGTTATTTTAACTTTGGCAGTCATTGTTTTTCACCTTGACTATGAGACTAATCACAACAGTTATTTTTCAAGCTGCTTAACTTAACTTTCAAAATGAAATGCAAATAGTAAGATCTCCTCCTCCCTCAAGATTCAATAATCATCCTCAGTGAGATCTCCCAGTTCAAGTTAGATAATTAAAAAACAAACACCCAAAACACAGAAGCTTTTACTAAAGCTCAGAGATAGAGCATGACTTTAGAAGACCATGTTATTCTTACTGCACCAGAATGAAACACGTACAGACCATCTTCCTCAAACTCTAGCAAGTGTTACAACTTGCCTATTGTGTTATCCCAATTATAGTGGTGAGAAGATGTTTTCTAACACCTAACTCAAGTCTACTCTGCTGGAAGTAAAACTGATTTCATTCTTCCATTCCCCCAACAGCCAAGAACAACAATTAATCTGCATTCCTTTTGTAACATTTAAGACAAAAAAAGACTAAGGGGGCTGGGGGAAGGATGTAAAATTATGGAAGCTCTTTTTTTTTTTTCCTCTTATTGCTCCCACTCTTTTCATTCTCCTGTTGAGAGCTTTCCTGATGGAGTAAGCAAAACTGACTAGAGCATTCCAGCAAAAGCCTCATCAAGCCCAAGTTAATTACTTACCACAGATGTTCCTCCTATATACTCTTCCACATATCTTAAAATTATTCCCTTCTCCCTTTTGGTTTTGCTGAATTAGCATGAAAATCTTTTAACTCTCAGACCATCCTCTGATGTACTGCTACCTAGGTAGATTTTCTTACACTGTGGTTGTGCATTTCCCTTCTTCCCAAGGGTTAAGTGTCATACTTTCAAACTGAAGTGTTCTGAGACTGATGCATCATTTTGAAATGAAGGCTCTCTCACCACATACAGTGGCCAGCTCTGCCAGCAACAACTGCCTTCAGAATTCAGGTGGATTAAATTCAAAATAAGATTAAGTTTAGCTATGCTCTCAAATGTACAGCAAACAAACAAAACAAAACAAACAAGAAAAAAAAAAAAAAAGAAAAGAGCAAGTAACAAATAGCAGGTTACCTGAAGCTGGTAACTTATTTTCACCTCTGATACTTAAATAATTTATATTTCTTTCCCTTTCTGAAACACCAACACAGTTAGAGTTGATAAACAGCACTGTGTAAAATTTTTATATCTGGAGAGGAATGTTCTGTCTCATTTTTACATAAGATTTATGTTTCTGAAGTAAGAAATTAAGAATAAGATGAATCCTACTGACAGCTAAGAGACTCACAATTTTATCTCAGTTCTGCTTCCAAACACACTACCACCATAATTCTACTTGGAGAAGCAGAAATACAGATCAGTTTTTATAGTGCATACATGCACAGTCTCATTCATCACTTACATCTGATCTATGTACAAGACCAAAGTAGCAACAGGTCTAAATATGCAAATACATTCTTCTCATTAATATACATAAAAAGGCTTAGTTGCCCCTTGTACTATAACGTTCTCAGCCCCTTTTTAAAGGATAACACAAGTAATCACCATAAAGATAATTCTCCCGACTTAGAGGGGAGTTCAGTAACAGCTGCTTCCCTGTTCAGGGAATTTCTTCTGTTTTTAACCCAGGCAACATTTTATTTAAGCTATATAGCACAAGGTATGTACATAAATGCCACCTACATTATTGTCTGAAAATCATCATCCACGAGGATCATATCTGCTGCCTCTTTACAAACATCTGTTCCGGTTTGCCCCATTGCTACACCAATATCTGCAGCCTTCAGAGCAACAGCATCATTCACTCCATCTCCTGTCATAGCTACTACTGCACCATTATTTTGCAGTGACTAAAGAAAGGGAAAAGAGCTTAAATCAGGGATTGAAATAACCCATCCTATAAAATTATTCTAGACACAAAGCTGGTGTCATTGCCTCCCACAAATTTCTTAGTTCTTCTGTAAAATCCTTTTAAAAAATGCAGCTGATTGTATTCTAATGAATTTTTATACAAGATTTGAGGTTAAACTCCAGCTCATATATTCAGAGTCTACATTTTAAAGCTAGGATATCTAAAATCTGCCTTTAAAAGAAAATACAACACTCTAGAGAAAAGAAGATACTGTATTCACATTTTAACATTATCAGCCTCTTATGATTCTCAATAAATTCCAATTTTCTTAATGTCTGACTTCCTACTCCTTATCGTTGCTTTTCTGATTGTTCCAATTGTTACACTCAGTATGTCCCTCTTTGCTACCTTCTTTTGTTAACTTTGGAATGGAAGCATTACATCGGACATGGCTTGAAATTCATGTCCTTTTATCTTTTCTGAGAAGTATCAGAAATAGGGTCCTTTCAAGTTCCTAGACAATTCAGCTGCAATGTGACAAAATCTCCGTCAATGCCCAGCTCTCTACATAGAAGACAGCATGGTGTTGCTTACCAGCAGCTGCCTATCCTTTGTGGGCACTACATATTTTTCTAGATAATATTTTCAAATGCACTTCACTTTCAAGCTGAACATGTTCCTGATTTCTTCTTGACACACTGTAGAGCATTACGATTTAAGTAAAGGCACCCCCACAAACAGGACCCACAACAACAGTCAAGCATTTTAGCCTCTAGCAAGACATACCTTTATAATTTTCAATTTATGTCGGGGACTGGCTCTGTAAAATACTGCAACCTGTTAAAATCACAATGAAGAAATAGTGAAAATTTGAGAAATGTAAAGAATTGCACTGGATTCTATAAAGCTAGAGGATAAAAAGATCCTACCAAAGCCCAACTGTACTCTCATTAGCTCTAAAGTCAAAGCACCAGTGACCTGTGTTTTTCATAGAGGGACACCATTAATTCCAGAGAAAAATCAAAATATGTCCTGGTAAACACAGTTGGTGTTACCTATTTCAAAAGAGAATTTGCAATTTAAAAACCTGAAATTATGAGGCAACTGAGTTATAACAGCTTGCTGCTGGCCCTCCTGACTAAATCCACGCAGGCGACTGCCACGCTGACTCTGGAGTTAACATCCTTTTCCCTTGTCAGCACTAGTGGCAAGATACTCAGGACACTCCAATTTTACCATTAACAGATTGAAGTTTTAAAGCTAATTAATGAAGATTCCATCTTAGAAGGAATTACTGATTTTCAGAATTGTTTTCTCTCTGATATTCTCTGTAATTGAAATTTGAGCATGTGGAATTTAGTTTTCCATAAACTCCACACTGTTAGTATTCACACCAATTTTTCTTTTCTAAGGAGATGGGTAAGAAGCTCAACTTATTAACAGCCACTTTAGACTGTACACAGATACCAAGCTTACTGGTTGATTTTTTATTTAAAAAACTTATTAGGCTTTAATTAACACCTAGAAAACAAAATGAGTCTCGGGTCAAACATCCACAAAGTAAATCTGTAGCTATTTCAGTTAAGGTGGACAGCCTTTAAGTTTTACCAAATAAACCAAGAATTACTATTTGCCACACAACTCTTTTTTTTTTTTTTTTCCCCCCAACTTTGTGTTTGAGTCACCAAGAAAAGACAAAAAGCTGGCATGCACATTTCATCATTGCAAATGTTGGCTTTTGGCTTCCTTGCATCAGACTCAAGCATGCTGCAGTTTAATTTTGCAGTCTTTTGCAAGCAGAGCAGCATTTTGATGCATAAATATTGCAGCAAGCCAAGCCTGAACCTCAACTGCATTTGATTGTGCCTTCACATTTACAACTCTGACGCCGGCAACTATATTTAGTTCTTTAATAACTAAAAAGTATTAAGCAGCAACTTAGTAGAACCTTTCAAAATTCTCAACCAGTGACATCAGATCAATTAAAAATCATTAAAGATACAAACAACTCCTCTTACAAATTACAAGAGGATGGACTGTGTGAACATGGAAACATAAGGTTATAGATATGAGCTGAGCTACTCAAAGAAACAAAACAGTTTAACCATACAAAAAGGTGATGAAGCACACTGAAAGGGAGAGGTGGCAAAATGAAAGCTCCAATACAGGCACTGAAATGTAAAAAAACAAACTGAATTGTAGCAAGAGACAAAAAGTAATAAATTCACTAAAAAAAGATAACTGAGCTGAAATAAATGAGTTTTCATACTGTCATATGACAAACCAAAAGATAGCCATTTGATGTGGGACAGCTTCCTTGTTTCTGTACTAAGTCTCCAGTAATGTTTTGTATCACTTCTATTAGAACCATGTTATCCATGTATCAGAAGTTACATTTTTAGCATCCCAGAGAAAAAACAAACCATAATTTCTCAATATAGAATATATCTTTTGCTGCCTTTAGGTAAATAGTACATCAATACAAACCTTTGGTGTTATTTGAGAAAGCTGCTGAATATCCAAATCATCTATTTCTTCTCCAGAGATTGCCTGTGAATTTTTGGAATACAATCCTAGTCGACTAGCTGGAAATTAATAATAAAAAAAGGTATTGTAATAGGTTACTCTTAAAACACTAAGTACCCAATTTTATTTGCTTTAAACCTACTATTTTCTGCATTTCAGATTTGAAATGCCCAGAGCAGAACACCTTATTCATTCAGTATACTGCAACTAAGTTATCTGAACTTGAGTAAGAAACACATGCTACAAAGTCTATTCTAATCAGATATTTATTTCCTTAGACTTTTCACGTCTAACGGCCCTCATTGTGTCAGGTACTGTATAAACACAAGAGCTCAGTCCTCTCTAAAGAATTGACAGTTCAAAAATAACACGACAGCAAATGAAGAAATGGCATGGGGGAGACAAGGTAATGAAACCAAAGCATCACTTCAGACTATGGTGGGTTTATTTTGCTTGTGGTTTTTTGTTGTTTGGGTTTTTTTGAGGGGTTATTCCTCCCTAATTCCACTGAGCCATATGTTAACTCAATATACAGAGCTCACAAATGTTCAAGACTTAATAAGGATGCTTCAGAACAATTAGCTTGGCACTGCCAACACAGAAACCCAGTAAAAAAATTAAAGGAAGTGAACTATTTATACCAATGGCAACTGCGGTCTCCTGTGAATCTCCAGTAATCATTTTTATTGCAACTCCTGACGTGATGAGTGTCGTAACTGCTTCCTTCACACCAGTCCGTGGAGGATCGATTATTCCCACAAGCCCCAAAAATGTCAGTTGTCCTAACTCAGGACCAGAAGCTAAGGCCAGAACTTTTAGAAGATAAAGAAAAAGACTTAAGATTTGAAATTAACATTTACATCAGCATTTAAACTAGTAGGGCAGCATAAAGCAAAGTGAGGGAATTACAATTTTCTTTTTTCAGACCTTGGTAGCAATATTCATTATCTTGAGTACTCAGAATAGCCTACTTTTGTATGTTCTTTTCTTCTAAAGAGTAGTCTTTTTACCAAGCATACATATTCCAGCTTTTAAAGATAACTTCCCTATTTGTTATCAGATGAAAGTGTTTCTACTTTCACTGCATGGAAAGAGAATTCAGCATCTAGCTTTGTGGTGCCTCTGTACGTGCGCAGTCTTTTACGCGAGAGGATGAAAGGGAGGATCAGCTAATGTACCTTTATTTTCTGCTCTGTCTTTTTTTCTTTTAGAGAGGCAGATTTCATTGAGTACATAGTAAATATTTTTTGAAATGTCTCTTGGAGTAGGAAACTTAATTCAAATATATTTAAGTGACATTAGAGTTGTAAGGCAAAAGTGAATTCACTTTTAAAAAGAGACCCTATCCTACCCTAGATTTTTTTTTGTTTGACAGTGGTCTGTGGCAGACACAAGAATTACTGTCCAATCAAAACAGCACCAAGAGATACCATTCCTTGATATCCTCTCCATTCTAATAATTTCCATCCTGGGAATTTTCTGAGCCACACCACACCTCGTCTTCAGCAATAGATTAAAATGCTGTGGATGTACTTAACACCCTAGAGGTCTCTTTAGAGAGGCCAAAAAGTCAGCCATGTGTAATGCTTGCCCACAATCACCTCCTATCAGTTATCTTGTGAAAAACACTTTCAGTTACATTTTAAAAAATCCTACACAGCTTGTTAACATAACAGGTAATTCCAGTGGTACCTTCTGACCTGCAACCCACTGTGCTAGCCTGACACACAAAGGTGCCAGGAGACAAAAGTCATAGAAAATTAAACACATTCATATTAAGAAAAAAAAATAATCCACAGACTAATCACTAATGAGATATGAAAGCTATGTCCTGTTTGGTTATGGTCACATGTAAGGTGACAGAACCAGCAGTGCCTTTTCTCACCCTTTGTAATTTAATCATGTTATTATACAGGCCTTAGGCAACAGCACCTGGTTTTCCACTCCCCTATTTTAAAGAAAAGCAGAACAACCCTGTGGCACCTAGTGAACACATTAAAAAAAAAAAAAAAAGTAGCTGGTGTTTTTGGTGGTTCTCAGTTTAGGTTTTTTGGTTTTTGTTTTTTAAATAAGCAGCACCATTTAAAAAATAATTAAATTTTTAAAAAAATTTCAAACAACAGTTACTTTGAGACACTGGAACAGCCTTACCCCTAAGTCCTGCAGAGCCCATAGATGTCTTCTCCTGCTGGTACTGCTCTCTCTGTTGCTGAACAAGAGGTAGGGTCTGCCCCTTACAGTTGTATGATGTACAGTACCTAATGACTTGTTCATAAGCACCTTTCATAAAACAAACTTCAGGTTTGTCCTAAAGGAAAAAGAATTGTTGTGTGCACATGTGTATTTATGGATACACATACGCAGGTACTACACATGCACACCTAAGAATGGCTTATCTGTATTTTTCTTAAGAGCCTTCAGAACACAACACAAATCAAAGTTACACTTCTAAACTTAAACATCAGTTCTTTTGCATATCTCTATATAGTGTTCATTCAAGAGTGGCGATGTCAAAAGCACCGAGCTAATAATCACCATCTCATTTCAGGTCACAGTTTATAGACCAAAGACACCAAACAAAGGACAGAAATTAAACCTAGACAGAAATTTGACCTGAAAGACCTCTAGCTCATCATTTGACCAGCTGCACAGGTCATTAAACATTGCCTGCATCCATATTCCCAGGACTGTGCGCTGCTACCAGCCCACCATAACTTCTGAAGTGAAAAATGAGGATACTAACCAAGGTAGATAACCCTTCTACAGAGCCAGTGCACAAGGATCAGGGATTGGAGTTTACCTGCTGCGTTCTGTGAACACATTTAACAGCCATCCACTTCTGTTCTGAGCTAAAGGGATATTCAGCCTTCCTTATGTAGTCTTCCTGGAGTCCATCTAAACCCATCTGCGTAAAACAGGAGTACCACCACATGTCAGGACCTTTTCTTTTCAAACAGCTATGCAATTTGTTGACTCGAGACATCTTAGTTAACAATCACTACTTAGTTAAAAAAAGTGTTTCATCTCCAAAGTTGTTTTTGAGCACACTGTTCCAGTTTATATGAACTTCTAACATAGAAGCTTCTCTCAGGATTCAGTGTACATCAGAGCATTTAACACTATATACTATCTCTGATCCAAGGAACTTGAAATACCTTGCAGATTACAACCATCCACAAACACAAGTCTTGCAATGACAAGCAATGTAGCTTTGGGTTTGACAAAACATATTTATCAACTCAGTGCATTTATTTATTTGTTTATTCTGTATCTTATACGTAATTTCTCTGCTAGGAAGGCCTACAAAATTATAATGCAAGATTGTGGCAGGGTCTGGAGAGAAGGCAGGTCACTGATTTTAAGTCTGAATGATTCCATCTGAAATGACCTTTTTTTTAGGCATCAGTCACTCAATCATTTAAGCTGAAACTAACCATGAAGGCTCTAGACAAAGTGCAGCAGTTAAGCAGCTCACAGCACTCCATGCTCTACACTTCACCAAGTCCAAGGGAAAGTGCCGATGCAGCAGCTTGCCATAAACTGTCCTTAGTACTCACAGAGCTTCCCAACTCCTTCACTACCTCCCTGTGAAAGACTCCTGTGCTTCTCAGTTTCTGTGGGCTCTTGCCAAAATTCCACCACTCTGGCTCTTTCCAGTCAGACTGAGGACTTGGACTAAGTCTCAGCAAGACAACAGACAAATCTCAGGCCACAGTTACACAGAGAGGGGAAGACTGTAACGCGTTCATCTTTCAGTGGTTTTAAGTTTATTCTCCATCACACCCCCGGCCCCCCACCCCAAAAAAAAAAATCAAGTCTAGCATGCCTTGTCACATTTCTCAGTAGCTGTAATGTGTGTGTCACAGCATTATAAAAAAACTCCTAGCTTTTAATCAAAGTGTCCACAATTTGAACTACCTGTGCCCTGCACTTAAAAAGGGCAGTCATCAACATATGAGTTATCAACTTCTTATTGCTTCTGATGAGAACAGGGAAAGCAACAGCACAATCAATACCCAATAAGTAAATTAGCTTGTGACAGATAAAAAGACAGCACTAAACACAAAAAGATAAAAATAAAGATTTTACTTCATGTCTACATATTTTTCCTCATCTTTCAGAATGCCCAGTGATTTCCAATAGATAAGGAACACAGCAGATGAGCAGCTGACACACAAATCTAGGAGACCCATAGGAGATTAAAATGATTGAAAAACACCCAAACCTACAACTTATTTCTACACGCTTCCCACCTGCCATGAATCCAAAAAGCATACACACCTTCATAGCAAGTGCAATTAAAGCCCCTTCTGTTGGCTTCCCCATTAATGTATTGTTTCTTATCAAAGCATCATTGCACACACAACCGGCCTAAAAGGTGAAGAAAGAGTAGAAAACAGAACAAAGTAAATGCATACAAAACTCTTCTGCTATGTCATCAATTAGCACTCACCTCTCCGTGCCAAGATCTTACCTCAACAATTTTGCTAATGGATGGGTTGTTATAACCATGAATAACTTCACCATCAAGCATCACTTCTCCATACCTGTTATAACCTACTCCAGTAACCTGCAAGACAAACAGCCAAAGGCAGCATGCAGTGTAACATTCACCAGGTTCATGAACTGTTCCAATCTCACCTTTTTACTATAAACCACAGAAAAAATTTAAAAGGCCATTCATAATGACTGACTTTACTCAGTCCAAATGGATTGTCCTACTTGGCTTCTCATGTAACAGGAAGGGCAAGGGAGTTAGAGACCAATTAAAAAAAAAAAACCTGCAATTTTATTCCTTAGAATAAATGCAGTGTGTATTATTTCCTTACAGTACTAGGCATGCTTGTCTTTTTATTTCTAAACAAATTTATACATTCTCAACTGATGCTTTACCTGCAGTATACTCAACCATGTTTCAGCTACTACACACAAAAAAATAAAAAGGAAAATTAAAATCTAACCAGTCTCAATGCATACCTCAGCATGCTGCCCATCTGAAGTAAAAATATGAGTAACAGTCATTTCATTCTTTGTCAGAGTTCCAGTTTTATCGGAGCAAATTACGTTGCAACAACCTGAAATAACCAATTAGCGGTTGTAAGACAATGCTTGTTTAGAACAATATAACTATCAAGAATTGAATTATTCAAGACAAGCAAGTTTCTAGAAATACTACATCTATCTTTCTGAAAAAACTAAATGAGCTTCAATAAAACCAGACAACTTTTGACTATTAATGAAAAGGGTTCTTCACAAGTTTGTCCAATAAATAAAAAGAACTCATTAAAATTCCAAAACTCATGAGAAATGCTTCCATTCACCTCCTCTCTTTCATATTATTCTGCTGCATCTCAGACTTGCTTACTGAAATTCCAGTTGCAACTCTTGGTGAGGAAGGAAGCCAAGAGCCTGCTTTGCAGCAGTCCTCCTGCTTTGTCAAAGAGTGCAACATCTAATGCCAGCCACAGCACTTCTGTCACACAAGTGTGACTTACTACTAAACCTGCAAATTTTAGTAAGGTTGAGAAGAGGACAGGAAAAGAGTATTTCAAAAGAGTGTTCCAGTGTCTTGATATTTCTGGAGGGGATATCAGGAATTGCAAAAGCAATTAAAAAAGCCTTGCAACACTAATCAAACTTTGCCAGAGGCACTGGAAAAAAATATTTCCAATCTTCAAATACAAAAAGCAATTAAAATGCAGCAGAATTATTTAACCTAGTATTTCTGTTTCTTTGTCATGTGCTTTACGTGTTTCATGACTGAAACTGGGTAGAATGCTTTTGAACTTGAATGGTTTTTAAATTATTTTAAGTTTGAATATGAGCAGCATAACATGCTGAAGGTGAGTTATAATTACAAAGCTTTTTCTAATATTTAAGTTTAGTTGCTTCCAACTGTCAATATCATTCATAAATTACACCAAAAATTTAGTTTTACAAAAAGATTTTATAAGTCTTATTTAACAAGACCATCTTACAGCAAACAAGTATAAAGACTACTCCATACATCCAATCACTCATGCAGTTTAGAGATTTGCTACTTTGGTTTGCTATTAACTGACAGAGAAAGTTTATTTCAGTCAAATTTAAAAAAAAATAGTAGTTAGACGGCCCACAAAAAATTTATCTGAATTCTAACTGTGTCAAATGCATTCAATTTAGAAATGTTTTAAAGAAACCACACTGCCAGCAAAATAAGAATACTCACTTCATTTTAACCACTACTGATCAATATTTGTATGGATTTCCTAACATCTGTATCAAAATACTATCCTTAAGTTAGTCAGGTCATACCTAAAGTTTCCACAATAGGCAGTTTTTTTACAATAGCCCGTTTCTTCACCATTCTCATCACACCAAGAGCAAGTGTCACTGTAACCACAATTGGGAGTCCTTCAGGGATTGCAGCTACGGCCAAACTGCAATGAAAGTAAATACACAAATCTTGCCTTAGAACATCACATGTGAATACACACTAATGATGCATTTACTCTTCTGAAAATTGTTGCTGTAGCTGCCTGTCACTGAGGTTAGAATTGAGAAGCAGCAGCTGTCATGGGATTCTAGTTGTACACCATCGATTTTAAGATACACACTGAAGACAGGAACCAAATGCAGTAACTTAACACATTTCTACTGATTACTTATGCAAAAGTATGAAGAAAGTTAGTGGAGGAAGATAGCAATTGTACATCTGTTTTGCCTACACAAAATGCTAATTAGGACTGTGCAGAGTAGCCCAGAATAAGCATAGTCAGCACTAAACAGCACTGGGAAATGCCACCACATCGAGTGATCACTGATCCACAGCTGTTACCTCCAGTTCATAATGTAGCAGAAAGCTAAGTGTAGGAAGGACACAGAAAGTCATTTAAAAAACCCCAAACAAATAAATAACCTGCTAACAGTGTAAATGAGATCACAATAACTCATTACTCAATGCTCAAAGATGCGGTTCCTGGTGCTTTTATTTCCCACCCTCCCCAAAAGGGGTAAATCTCCCAAGTCTGATCCTGTCATTTAAAGACACGCTTCTGCTTCATGCACTGTCCGTGTAATTAGCAACTCAGCAGCTTTTCTACAAGTACAGAGTGAGATCATCTCAATTCAGTGCTATTCTCAGCAGAAAACACCTTGGGATTAAGTTTCTATAATATGCTAGAAAAATGAGCTAATGAACTACATGACACAAGGCTTGTAGCAACTTAGTTTAGTCTGATGCCACATATAATTATATTATTTACTCAGTGGTGGAAATTCAAACTGCACAATTCAATTGTGTGTTTGCAGATCTTCCATGAGACACTCAGATATAACCATACAAATGCACAGTTTCAGAGACTAACAAGAACATATCAGATCATTAAAAATTAGTATGTATTTGCTTTTTTACAGCACAAACTCTATTTTCATTTTAAATTACTTAGGTGAACTTAAAAGCAGAGTGTGTGAAGGATATTGTAATATACATCACTAGCTTTCAGACACTTGCTGTAACACACTATCTACACTATTTAAAACCAAGAATCTTACCTCACACCAATTGTGAACATATCAAGGATATGCTTTCCTTGCAGCCAGCCAACCAGCATAATAACTCCTATAAAGAAAAGAGTCATCAGGAGAAATACAAAACCAAGATGTGTTGTATCCTCATGGGGACAAGAACTTGAATAGCCAAAAATCAAGCTTATTGCTGTGCTACCTATAAAAATCTACAATTTCTTTTGCTGTCAAAGCACGATTCCATTAGTATGGCAAAGGTAAAGAAAGTTTCTTCCAGTAAAGTTCCTCAATCTCACCAAAGGTGAGGTACTCACACACACCCTGACTCAGAACACCAGACACACTGCAATGTTAAAGGAGGCACTCAGAGGACAAAAAGTAAGTCAGAAAAGTATGTGTGCAGGAAGAAGCAAGTCAATACCCTTATGATAAAGTCACATCACATTAGTAACCTTCAGATTATTAGTGGCATGAAGGCAAAGTGACCAATAAAACAAGAAGCCAAAATATTTTTAAAGAAATCAAGTTTTCTGCTTCCCAAGCCTACATGTCAGTTTCAGTCACTTAAGGTGTGATTTTTTTACACAAGTTCTCTTACCTATTATACCGAAGGAATACAAGGAAAGCTGTTTTCCCAGGAGATCCATGCTCTTTTGCAGAGGTGTCTTTGGAGCCTTGATGAATGGTAAACATGCAGCAGTTAACAAGCAAGGGTTAAAAAGCATGAACCGTATCACCCATTACTTCAGATGGGTGAATTTCAAGACACTGTCAGTGAAAAAGATACAGTCACACCCTCTGTTCCCATATATGAAAACAGACTGCTCTGTTCCATTCTTGTGTACAGTTCAAAAAGATTCAAAACCACTTCACTGAAATGAAAAATTAGAAATATTTTTCAGGAGCTTTATGATGTCTACAGCAAATCTAATATCAAAGATAGTATTTTAAAAACATTAAAAAAAAATAATCTTGCTGACTAAAAGCCACTGCACTTCCTCCAAGACCGAGAAGTTCTTGATAGCAAGAATAAAATTGACTTTTCAAGACAGAGGCACTGGAGCCCTGGAAGGCCAATGACATCTTGAAAGGCATTTGCCAATCATATGCAGAAAATTCAGTTTAGCTAAACAGAAAGCTAGAGAAATATTTAGACAATCTACTATAAAAAAAAATTAAAAAGCATAGAAAGGAGAGGACACAAAGTAAAAATTTTAATTCAAAACTGACAAACAAAACCAACAAACAAAATCAAACCCAAAATCCAGGGATTTTTAGTAGAAATATATGGCGGACTACACTATGGAATGCCTGGCCAAAAAAAAAAAAAAAAAAAAAAGAAGAGAGAGACAGGGTCATTGTAAAATCGTCTTTATTCAACAAGTCATGAGAAGTGTGTGTTGCTCTGTTTTGGCAGATCTCAAAAATTTAAATATCTGTAAAAAAAAAGTGCTGCCTATACTCTGTTTGATGATGTCCTGACAGCCAGAGACCCAACAGTCTCCCTGTGGTCCTACACTGGTCACGCAGCCAGAGGTGTGGCTAGAAGGCCCTAGATACACAAAGCACTCAAGAGTCTAATTCCCAGGTGGATTGGGGTATTGCAATAAAGCAAAATCACTGTGGGACTTGAATAGACAGGAGTCAAAGGGAGCTTATAAAAGGATGAGGAAGAGAACATGAAACAGCAGGAGAGAAAGGCATAACCCCAAAGTATGCTGCTAATCACAGTAAACCATAATTGTGTGCATGCAGCACACAGATCTGTAACACAAACCCCTTTTGCACAAATGCAGTGCCACTTGAAAAAAAAAAGTTCACTTCCTCACACTGCAATGAGATTTGTTCCATTGAAAAGGTTCAGCTTATTATTTTCACAGTTAGTATCTTTAGGTCAGCTATGGATATTTTGTTGCACTGAATTCAATTACTACTTTCACATTTGAGAGCTAAGATTTGTTCCACTAGAGGAAAGAACAATACTAAAAGCAATGTAATTAGGTTTAACTAAGTTCTTACAGAGTAAGATGAGAGTTTTAATGAATGAAACACGCACTTAAAATATATGCATTTGCTTCCAAGTATTCAATCTTACCTCTTCTGCTTGCATCATTTTGAAAACTTCCCCAAATTCAGAGTTTTCACCAGTTCCAATAACTATCCCCTAAAAAAGAGCAAAAATAAAGTCAATTCAAATTTTAATTTTAGTGTTAGTGGTTGCTCTTGACAGCTTTGAGTCAAATAGGGGGCAAATGCCATTTAGCCACTATGATTGTTAGCTTCATTTATAAAAATATTTCTGGGCACAAGCAGAGAATATTTTTGCTTCTGTGAAACAAACTGCTGTTCCAGGCACTGCTGAAGTACTTAGTAACTACCAGTAACAAAACTCAAAAGCTGTATTTTCAGTTACAGGTATTCCAACATATGAATGTAATTCTAGAAGCAAACACCACCTCCTAAACAGGAGAGTTTCACATCATTGGCTCTCTATAAGGTTGAGCTCTCCTGGCCCTAGGTTAGATTTCTTTCCAAAAAAAAAAATGTCTGATAAAGCATCAATGAGAAAAACTCTGCAGTGTAGTACAGTAAAGTCTTCCTTATTTCCAGTAAAAATTTTATTTCTATTGTTTCAGAATATTCAAAGTATACACAGTCATTAAAGCATGTATCTCAATTGACAGGTGAACTTTAAAAACACGAACTGCCTTCAAACAGTTAAAACATGGAAAAACCTCTTCCCTGTCCATCATGATTTTACCTTTGCTTTTCCACATCTGACCAATGTTCCCATGAAAGCAATATTGCTCCTCGAAGTAAGGTCTCCATTGGTTGCTGCGGGCTGAGGAGCTGTAGATTTAGAGCAAGGAGCTGTCTCACCGGTGAGACTGGATTCATCAATAGAAAGGTCCACAGCCTTTGAAAGCAAAACAGGTAAAAAGCATGACAATCTCTTCTAAGTAATTGGAAGTGGTACTAGAAGCTTCCCAATTTTGACCATTAAAAAGATATCACATGCATGAAAGCTTCAGAAAGTAAACAAACAGTGTCTAATTACCATTTCTACAATTTTCTAGCACAGCATCAATCAAAATATGCAGAAGAGATCCAGTTCTTTCTCTGAAGTGATGATCTCCACATAATTTATTTTTTTTAAACCTGCCACCACGCAACAACACCCCATAAAGACAAGATAAAAAAAGACAACATGATCTTATTTTTGAGGTGATCTACAAGAGTAGTTGTGGTAAGGATGGCACAAATTTTCCTCTGGTGTAGGTTTACAGACAGATGAGAAACCGTTGCAGAATGCACAATTACATTTGGAAAGCAATTATTTCAAAATTTCTATCAAAATAGTTGTGAACTCCAAACAGTAACACTTACCGTGCTTCAGTATTCAGCATCTATCCTCTCTTCCCCTCGGTCCCACAGAAAGAAAAAGGGTATCAAATACTAAAGCAGTATTAGGTACCTACCTCAAACAACCGTAGATCAGCTGGGACTCGGTCTCCAACCGACAGGCAGACAGTATCACCCGGGACTAGATCCCTTGCGAGGGTATGTTCCACCCTGCCTTCTCGGACGCTGCAGGTGAAAATGCCGAGAGCAGTAAGAACATCCCTGGCATTCTGCCCGAGAACAGCATTCACTGTTGACTTTATATTGCCATGTCACTGCTTTCAGCAAAACATTACCTCTAATTTTGTTTCTTAGAAATTACACACCAGTAATGTAACTTGAAAGGTTCAGAGGGGCGACAAAGTGGACTAATTTCTTACGCTTTATAAATAGATTTTTTAAATGAGCAAAACTAAAGCATGTACTATGTCAGCATAAAAGCTCGAGAAAGGCAATACATTCAGTAGAATCTTTCCCATTTATTCATTTCAGATGAATATGACATTTAATGTTAATTATTACTTAATATGACTTAATTTAGAACTGAGATGACAGTTACATACCAATGGCATTCTGGAGGCACAAGTTTACTAAGCTCTTCAAGAGATTTTTCTGATCTGTACTCCTGCAGAAACATTAAAAAAAAGAAAATAAAGCAGATAGTAGCTTTTAAAGAGGCAAAAGTTAAACAGCAAGGTACATCCACATCTACTGAAATGTATCTCATTAATAAAACTGTATTAGAGCATTATTCCAAACAATCAGATAAGAGATGCCCTTCAACAGTCCTGTATTAGGTACTTTAAAAAGCAAATATGGTCCAAACACTGAAAAAATTACACATCTGCCTACAGGCATTTCTTCTGAAAGAACAGCAGACGTCCTCTGCATCCTCCTTCAATACCTTCAGGTCTTTGTAATATTGCAGCAATACCCCTAAACTCGAGGATGAGATGCACAACTAACTTCCACAGTTTAACAGCTTAGTACCAAAATTACTGAGTTCACGCTCTGGAGAACTCGGGCAACGCAACTCATCTTTAATTCAATAAACAGATTACAGAATTGATTTAAACACAGATATAAAGCACAAGTGCAAAGCAATTTTGGCTTAGGCACACGCTGAGTAAATCTGTGCATTTCAGAATTAAAACAACTGCTTTATGACTTAGAAAATTACTTAAAGACAATTATATTTTATTTTTATATCTGTACAAAATTGAAACCAGCTACATTTTCAAAATCTGTTTTATATGAAGTTAAATATTTAAGTATACTCCACTGTTTATTCTGAGCACTTCTTTACAAGTACTCTTTTATGGCTGGCTATAATACCAACGTAGACACAAATGCCAAAGTAGTTAAAGCAGGACAAATCATGTGCTTTAGAAAAGGCAAAAGACTCGGATGAAAGCACAGAGCTCTTAACCATTCACGGCGCAATGCATCCAGACAACTACTTCAGTCTTATAAACAGAAGTGTTTACATAAAAGCAATAACCTTATTTAAACAACAGCTGTCTTACCTGAACGAAGGCAACTGTAACAACAATTAGTATTGCCTGCAAGAAAAAAAAAGCTGGTGAGATAGAAAAATTCCAAATGGCCATCAAAGTATTTGTGCTTGCTCAGCCATGGCACATTAGTAATGTGATTTGGAAACAAACTTTCTCATGCTCAAAATCACTCCGTATCTTTTGGGTCTGTTAAAAAAGCAATGCCATTACCTATTTACAACTGTTCTAGCAACATCCAAGAACTCAATCTGATTTTACTAAAAATAAGATTAATAACCAGATAGCAATTTTGAAGAAAAACTTCCTCTTGCTCACTGCTTAGAAACATGGAGCAAGAGACAGCAGTGGAGAGAGATCCATGACACAAACAGAGAAACTGGTCTGTCTTCAGAGGTCCCTTCCAACCCCTAACATTCTCTGATTCTGTGAATGGTGTTCTCTATGCACAGAACAAAGGTTAGGAATAACACGTAGCTGCTACGGAACATCACAGAGGCTGTTTCAATTCAGATAAACAGTTAACACAGAGGCGGTATCATTCAGATAACAGAAAGTCTAAGAATAAACTGAAGGCTAGAGATAAGGTAGCAAGCTGAAGAACAGGTCTGGAGCCATAAAATATCCCCACCAAGAGAACAAGAGGAGAATTAAACTCAGGAACACTGTCAAAGACTCCTAAGGAGTGAGACAAGACACTGAGTAAATCCCAAACAGCCAAGATGCCAGATATCCCAAACAAACAATCCAACAAAAAAAAGCTTAGAAAAAATTGCCCACTAAGAATAATGCAAGATAAGTACCAAGGCCTCAACAGGAAACCTTCATAGTCCCCCATATCACGTACAATTCTGGTCACAACACTTCAACACAGACCTGTGGGGCTTATAAGCATGGGTTGTGAAAGCGAGTGAATGGGAAATCACTTACGGGAAGTAACCAAGATTAATGTTGTGTAAAGTATCATCCTCCCCTTCAATACACTCTTAAACTGAGCTGAATTCAGCTTTCAGACATAATATTTAAATAGTTTTCACAACAGAATAATTTACCTAAATTCAACCTAGGAACATGACAGACCATTCCAAACTTAACACTATACTCAAATTCAAAATTGCATGTTTTTTTCTTAAAGAAGCCACATAGTTTACCTTCAAAAGAGAACTACTCCTTGTAAATGATTAGAAGGGTTAAGAGCAAACCTCCAGTTACCTTGAGTTAATTACAAAAGTAAAACTCAACACAGAAAGTGTGGAAATCAGACAAGACAAAGTAGCAAGAACTTGGCTCTGATCATACAGAAATCTTGATTTTCACTTGTCACCTATCACCCTGAGAAGGTCAAAGGTTTTATAATTCTGCCATTTGCAATGACAAATATTTAGCAGTACTATATTTGGCTAATTAGTTTAGCATCCTATTTAACTGTAAACTTCTAGTAAAAATTCATTATTTCCTCTTCTATCTTCTTCTGCTGCTTCTAGAGTTCAGGTTACATTTCTTTTTCATGTTTGAAGATGACATCTTTCAAGTAAATTCCCACAAGGCTTATGGTGGCTTCAATTTGAAATTAAAGCAAAATTGAAGATAAAAATTACACAGAAGACACCAAAAAGTGCTCCACTTAAATGCCTCAAGACAGGCATAGCAACCGATGAAAGAGTAAAGATACAAAATCCAGCCAGATAATTATTGACTGATGTGTTATTGCTATCAGTCAAAAAAACAAAATCCAGTCACCAACTAAACAGGTTTAGTGACAGCGCACAGATCAAATTCATTAATTAGCATGAAGCGACTGCATTCCGCACAGGCACTCGTGTGGTCACACATTCTGAGGTACTCCCAACGAAGGTACGACTTCCATTCCTTACCACAGTGATACTGACAGCATCATCAAACTGATGCATTAAAACACTGATGACTGCAGATGCCAGGAGAAGCATAATAAGAGGATTTTTAAACTGAAATGAAACAGAACAGTAAGTCAGCAATACTTCTGACAGTGACACCATTTTATCTACCACTCAAAGTACATCTGATCTTTTTTTGAAATATATTATTCTATAATTAAAGTGTTTCTAACCTACCAGTGCAAAGAAAATCTGACACTGTACAGTTCAGATGTTTACTTGAGAAGTTTAAATATCAAAGACTTTGAGTAGACTGTATTCAAGACATAACAGGAAAAAAAACTGTTTCTTGCATTCCTTCATTCACATTTTTAAGACAAAAAGAAAAATCTCCTATATTTGTTTTTCCTGTATTTAAACATACAAAAAGAAAACTGAAATATATTCAAAGTGTCTTTGAGGTAACAGGCTGACAGTGTTCCCAGCAACTATCAAGGCAGCAATGTATTTCACAATTTTCAATTCATGATTTCTTATTTCACAAGATACAAGTTATCCTTTCAGATCATATGCTTTCTTCAGATTTCTAAGGCTAATATAATAAAGGAACTTGCTTCTCTATGACAGCTGCTTGCTAATATGGTATTTTTTTTTGAGAACTGTTATAAAAGAGAACATTCCAACAATTAAATTGCAGAACATTCAAAGCAAGTATGTATCTTAATAAACCCTACCTAAAATAGACTTGGATAATAAGCTTCAGAAGTGTTCTGATGCAACTGACTAATTTGACACTAGGCACAGGAAAACAAAGCATTAATGTCAGAGGACAGCCAGCATATGATGATGTTCTCACTGCTATCACCAGCAGAGCGCTGAATAACTTTTTAGTCACTCCCAAGTAAAATGGCTGCTCTAGAATTAACCATCTATTACTTCAGGGTTTACTCTGGAACTTAGGTCTGAGCAGCAGTGCAGTTAAGGTGCAGGAAATACTGACCAAAGCGTTTAAGGTTACAAAAATCTTTTGTGTGAAAATCTGTTATATCTTGTGTCACCAGGAGATGGGACGGGTAGGCGGGAGGAAGCAGTGATGCTTACACATCATTTTGAGAAGCTGCATGCTTTAATATACGTACATATGTATTACATACACACACACGTACATATATATTTATATATGAAAAGTAGGAAAAAAATTCACACCTGACTTTTGCTAGTTCTGCCTAACACCAGAATCACAGCTGGCCTCACCTCCTCCCAAACAAAGGTTTGGCCTTTGTTTATCAATTTATTCCTACTTCATGTCCCATTTAAATATTTACCAACAGTCTAATGCATTTGTGTCTGACCTTAGTGTGATTCATGCTCAAGTCTTTGTCTATGGGGAACTTCATTCTGTTTCTCCAGCCCCCAGGCTAGTTAGGAATGGTGCCCTTTGGCTAGTCACAAACACACATTCAAGAACAGATCATGTAATTAAAACACTGGCATGCACCTAAATAAAAGCTTTATGAATAGGTATAAACTAGATTAGATACAAACTCGAGAAGTTGATATTTCCTATTCTACTAGCATCTCCCCACTTTGATCAGAATATGCTCAGGCACACAAAAGCTAAACAATATGGAATAAAGCTTCTGACAAATATTAAAAGCAAAAATCAGGAAGGAAAAAAATCTTAACCTGGGAAATGTATTTTTTCCATAGTGGTTCATCTTCGCTTATATCAAATTCATTCCATCCATGGAACGCCCGTCTATGACAAACTTCACAGTTTTTTAAGCCATTCTGAAGATTAGCCTAAATAAAATATGAAAAGAAGAACCAAGTCAGCAGTTACACTGATCAGACAGACTTCAAAAGAAATTCCAACACCAAAATAACATTTGGATATATTATATAAATTTGGCCAACATCAGAAAGACTGACTTGGTACTAATGTTTATATGACAGCAAACACTATTTTAATGACAGCAATAGCTTCAAAGTCTTGAGTTGTTGGTGACCAACATTTATTATGGTGTACTCCTCAAGCAGCTGAGCATACAGAAAATGAAAAGACCACCATCTATCATGAAAACTAACCCAAACTCAATGGTACATAGATCATCAACAGGTAGCTTTCCCTGTTCCTCCACTAAAAATGGAGGCTACCAAATTAAATTATGGACTTCAAGGATTCCTTAGAGGAACAGAAGCAATAGCTAAGAAAACAGGACAGAATTTTATATGAAAACTGACTCTAGGATCTTTATTAACAAAAAGCAATCTTCAAAGTATACAGAGATCCAAACTCTTTAAAGCTGAATCTCATTCCCCTCTCAAAGACCCCATTTTTTGGAAAATGTTTGCGATTAGAGCATTTCAAGTAACAATTTAAAAACCAACATGCCTTTAGAAGTAGACAATAGCTAATATCAAACTGCATGATAACACAGACTTTCAATGACAAGATCTGTCCTTATGAAACATCAAGCTTATTGTTGGGTAACATCAACACATTCTTAAAAGATGCAAAAATGGCTTACTTGCAGAATGCTCGCTACTTCATCAACTGGCAATTCACTGGCTTTTTTTGAAGACAGTACAGGAATCATTGTCTCATTGTCACCATCAGGGATTTTTTGAAGACGTGCAACCTAAGAAACAAAACCAAAGTCTGAAGGGAGGGAGAGCATCAGTTTAATTTCTAACAACATATACCAAAGCAATGGTGTGATTAACACTAAAAGATAGTTCTTGGTAACCACTGCACTTAAAAAAAAACCTAAATAAATCTACAATTCAGTTTATTTTCATGCGGCACCACCTGCAATAATAAAACATTCAACATGCAACCAAAAAGACTGATTTCTGTAATAATACATTCAGTGATGACAAAGATCCTAACAGTTAAATATATCAATAATCCTTGAGCTCATTATAGTTACTACCTGATCTGAAAGTAATCATTCCAGACAAATTCACTCCTTGCCCCTACTTGCTACTCCTGAACGAAGATGATCTAAACAGGCCTATTTACCTTTCCTTGTACATGAGGAAAGGAGAAATGACATTAAGAAAACCTCCCACAAGCACAGATGCAAGCAAAGTCAAAAAACCATCACAGTACAAAAGCTTCAAGTCAATGCTACAAAAAATTATGTTTTCCTGTAATTTTATGAAGTTCAAGTTCTGTGAACTGCAGGACAGTGCAACAGCAACAGTCATCACACAGCTCAGCACTGCTCTGATATTTAACAAAACTTCAGTTTATTAATTCTTGCTTATTAAATGAGAAGTGGAGTGACACTTCCCCTCCCCCCCCACTACCTTACTGCACCTGCAATTAGTGTCTCGTGCATCATGCCACACAGACGTACCCCTCCATTAACTGGAAGACACCAAACATGCAACATTCACACCACAGGAATGGCTTTCCATTACACTGCACAGAATTTGAACAGGTGTGTTTATGCTTTAAAAAATGAATTATCTTGTATTTGAAGTCTCCTCTTCAAATACATAAAGTACTTCAAGATGACAATATGCTAAAAGATTCCAGCATTTTATGCCCTAAGAAAAAGGTTGTCAACCTCCTTTTTTTATACCACACGGTTTGCCACGTATTCTGGTATGACAGCTGAGATGAATTCAACTCGGTATTTGTTATTCTAGCTGCCTACCTAAATAGACGCCAGAAAGATTTCAGTTCAGAGGCCCATGGGAACAAGGCACAAAGGTGAAAGTGCCACCAGTGGAACTCAAATGCTTTCACTTTCAAGAGAAACCCTCAGAAACTCTACGCATGCCACGTAGCTCCTAGTGAGACAAGCCACCAAGACCTGCTACTCCACTGTGCTTCTCAGAAAGCAGGTCTACACACCAACGTGGGACACAGAGTGATGGGGGTGGAGGTTGGATCTCCTGGGCGGGCGGGGGTGGCAGGTGACAGAACTGCACCTCAGTACAGTACATCCTAGACCAACTGCACACCCAGAAGCAGATTTAATAAAATAAGTAAGTCAGTGCAATCAAGCTCACAAACAAAAAACGCAGACAAACTTCCCTTAAGTGAATTCATTTTTCTAATGCCTTAGTTTAAAAGCCAAGAATAATTTACCTATTTTAATGATGTGTATAAAATCAGAAGTTATATTCAGGTAGGCTTTATCTACACAGCCTGCACTGGTATAGTTGTGTGTATCCCATATGTGATTAAACCACAAAGATTCATTACTTCCTGTATTCTCAACTAGCAATTTCTCTAACGAGCCTCAAAACCCTGTAAATTTAGGTATGAAAAAATACTCAAGTAGTGTGATTGAGCAATAAATCCCCCTAACAGCAAGCTCAGAGGAGATGCCTATGAAGCTCTGGAATGACACAAGGTGTGACTAATCACAGTTGTTGTAAAAAGAGGCTTCACTTGACCTCAACCCTGAGGATTGGTGGGTGGCCTTTCCTTTGCACAAAGAGCTGTCAGCTGAGCGGGCCCACTGGTAGTGTAGAGGTTTCTCCCCAGTTTTACCAAAAGAATGTGAACGTCTGGGTCAGTCAGACCAGCACAAGAGGATGCCCCATGTGTGTGCTGAACAATCGATGTAATTTCAGAGAGACAACAAGCCTTAAGCTATTTGTCTACATACTCCTTTCTGCTGACCAGGGATGCTTGGCATCATGATAGACCAGTAATGGAAATGACACTGGTAACACGATGGAACTATGTATTGTAATTTCTATGCTTTGCTAAGTTTAACTTACAATATATACTAAAAACGGTAGAAATGTGTCACTCTGCTAAATCATAAATCCCACATAACATCAAATATCTTCAAATACATCCATTTGACATTAAGCACTGCACCCTCCATACGTGGATTATCTAGAAGTACCTGGTGAGAGAGCATTACACGGACAAATACCTGGTAAATAATGCTGCTTGCTTAGAGCAACAAGTGCAAACACTCATTCATCACAAACATCCACAACCAGTTTGCAAAAAGAGTACCTTACTTGCCACTGCAAAGAGCTGTCCCTTCCCACCCCCAAAAGGCTGAAGTCTGCAGACTAACAAGCTGCTTGGTTTTTACCAGGCACTGTTTGCTCAGGGTAAGAAATACTTTTTGAAGGCTCTGAAGTTACTACTATCTTCATTTGAATGGACTCCTTTGGAAAAGTGTGATGATTTTTCACTTCTGGGGAAACAGCTGCAGCAGCCCTGTATTCTAATATTCAAAGAAATTTATTCCTATTCAACAGTATTGTACTTGAAACATTTTACCAGGAGTCCCCACATCAAAGGAAGTGCACGCAGAAAAGTTCTGTCTCCAAAAAAGCCAGAAGGAAAGAGAAAATCTAATTTACATTAATGAGTTCTCCTTGCAGAGTAATTTCTATCCTGAGAGGTCACATACTTTCAGCCCCTTGCTATTGTGTGTTACTTCATAAGACTTTACAGAAAAAGGGCAATAGTCAACCTGCCACAGACAGCACCCATTAACCAAAGAAACAGAAATACTTAAATTATAAGAACAACCTGCTAAGCTGCCCCATAAGCCTGTAAAAAAAACGCACCTGCCTTGTACTTGAGTACTATTTCAGCAGTGCTGAGGACCTTCACTGTGGCCAACTGCCAGCCAGAGCGCAGGACTGTACTTGGTACACAATACTTGTGCATTTCTGACCAACTAAGAAATAAAATGTCAATACTGCCACCGACCAGCTTAAATCTCAGGGTTTGCCCAATCTTAAAAATTGTAAAATATTTAAGAAAGAAACCTAAGTCCCATCTGCTTCAGGCAGTATAATAAAGACTAAGACGCTCCATTTAACATCCAACTTATTAACTCTACAGAAGTCTATAAAACTCAAGAACTATTTTCAAGTACTAAAAATATCTTCTGAAAAACCACTGCTCTGAGAAACACATCTCCACAACCTGAAGTACATCTTTCTCTTTCAGGATGTTTCACCACATCGTCTTTAATTTAAAAAGCAGAAAGGAAAGTAGGACATCTAGTTCAGCTGAGGCTACCAGCACAACAGCAAAGCTGGGCAATTTTCTGTAATCGGAGTGTATTCCATGTGGTTGTGGTTATCTTTCAAGCCCTGGGCTGTAGACTGTAGGAGTAATTCAGACTAAAAATTCAGGCTAAACCCCCAGCACCACCTTATCTTCCTTTAGTTCATTTATGCAGCACACAGGTGAAACTCAAGAATGCCAAACTTGGTATTCAATCACTACAAAAGGTTTATCATTCAGAGCATTTCTGTATACTCTGGAGGATGTACTATGATTAATTTAAAGCCTGGTTGCTGAAAACCTTGAGGTGGCATAAGAGTTACCAAGAATGAATCTACAATCACATCAAACCAATCCGTATTCGCTTGGCCAAAATATTCAGCTCTGATTCCTCCTATTCAAAAACACCTCTTGAACACTGTAAAAGTCTGCTGGAACTTTTCACACATTTATCATTACTTACTAATCAAAAGAACAGAAAGATACAGAATCCTAAGCTCACACTGAAATGATCAAATCAACACTAGTGCCTTGCACAGTTTACGCATATCATCACTGGGTCAGGTCAGAAACTCAGCTCCACCCAAGGAAGAGAGCACCAGTGGCCATCTCTCACTGGACTCCAAATGGCTTACGCCTCTGCTTAAATCCCGATTCACACAAAGCTGTTTAGAAGTTGAAGGCCAAAAGACTTGTGTCTAAATATCAGTGATTTATCTTGCCAGAGAGTTGCTAGCTTTCTAGCAGAGAGCATTTAAGCTTAGAAATAAGATCATATGGCTCCTTTCCAACAGTCTGCCTCTATCTCACAACACTTTGAAGTGTCAGGCTTCTTGAAATGAAGGACTGCATCTGAACAGCAAATACTAATAAAGAATTTTAGGACCCTGTGATGTACTACTAATGTATCCATGACACGTGCAGACTTCAGTTGACATATAATTGTATTAAGCAACAACACTGATAAATACTGAGCAAATATTTCTATTTGTTTAAAATAACAAATGAAGCTCCAAGACCCAATCATTGATTATATGCCTCACAGATACAGATGCTTGTCCCAAATTTATACCTTAATTATTGCTTTTTATTTTTCTTCTCTCCTCTGCATTTAGCTTTTTAATTCCTTCTTGCTTCTACAAACCACACTGCAAATGCTGATTTTAACACCCAGGGTCCACAATTACGTGTCACCTGAACTCTTCCACCAACTCAAAAGCAGGTGTCACAAGTAAACCCTGCTTATTAACTTACTCCACTCTTGCAAAATTCCCCCGTGGTCTATGGGCGAATTTGTCTTGAACCAAAGCTATGATTACAGAATTGTCAAGCTAATGGTCTGCTTACACAAAAAGTAGGAAACCTTGCTCCTTTGTCCCTCACCTGCTGTTTCATGAGCCCATGGAACCCACTAATTCAGCAGAGAGCTGGGCAAGGCAACGGGGGAACAGGAGGACTGGGCCAACCTCATGCCAAGCCAGCCAAAGCTCAACCACTATGACAGTCACCACCACACACACCCTGCAAGAACACATTTTGAGTAGGGGCTTCTTTCAGCAGCAGCCAAGGCCATTTCATCCAGTCCTATAAAAGAGATCCCAAGATCACCACTTACTTGCCACTCTTCACCAGAAAAAAGAAAAAAGAAAAAATGTTTCTCTTGATAAGTTACATACCCTGAGAATTGTCTGCATTTTCCTTACATCACTGCTTTCCCTGACTCACTTATGACACAAACTCTCCACGTAAAGGAGTTACAAAGCTAGCAAAATAACTAGGCATGTGCTCTGTGACATCTGAACTCAAGCAGACTCCATGTTAAACCACTTCTAGATTACTATAGATTAACCGATCTGATTTACCTGCACAGGGAAAAAAAGAGGGAAAAGGAAAGACTAAAACTACCTAATGCTCCATCAACCAAACAGATTAGAAGACCACACTGACAAATTAAAAAGAAAATCTATGCTTCTAATGCAAGACAAGTGCTATATTAACAGTTATTTAAGTTATCAAAGCACTGATAAAAGATTGTAAGGTATCTATTAGAACTGATCTTTAATGAGGACTCTCCACTTTAAAAAAAACCAAACCTGTTCTCACCTTAACCTCCATGTTAAATACAAGAGATGTGAATTTTTTCACCAGTTAAGTGTAAAGAACTGGGTTCTAATTTTCTGCAAGCTGCAGCTGGTAACAGTAATCAATGAATATCAAAATTTTTGTTTCACTTATTAGTTTATTAAGAAGCCATCTACTCATGAAAAGGGATCTGAACTGCTGTGATAACACCAAGTCCATTTCAGAATTTCTAACAGTTTCCATCACAAACTTCATTAAGATTACTTTGCACATTACTTTCATGAACAACTACTGGTGATACCACTCTGGAACAATTTAAATTGTTTTCAAGTTTGCACATCCCCTTCCCCTCCACTGCCAGCTGCACGCACACACACTCCATCCACCCCAGCTGCCTAATCCATGATGAGCCAGCCCAGGATGCTAACTCACTACCTCCCAAAAGCAAAATCTATTCACAGATCTCCAACCAGTTCATTTAGCAACTAAGCCCTTTTTCACCATTTCAGAAAAGCATCCATGAAACTCATCAGCACTTCACATACATGACAAGCAGAAACAATTCATTTGTCATCCCAGGATTAGGTGAAGAACTAAAGCACCTTTTTCAAATAAATTAAAAAAAGTTATTGACTTATATCTCACTATTCATCCAATTATCAAAATTATCCTGAAATTACTACTGACAGACCACAGGCTGAAGTTAACAGTCATCTTTGAAGATTAGCTGCAATTAAGCAGGACTCAAAACAATTAAGTAGGATTTTGAAATCACCACATGGTGTTTTTATTACTCACAGTAAGTCTGGTCTGAGTTTTTGTACCAAACTTCTATATGATTTTGGGAAAATCTTTTGGGTTTACAGGTGGGAAAATGTTACTCTGACCTCTTCTGTTGGGCACTTAATGATCTGGAAACAAATGCTACAGAAGGCCTTGGTATCAAAACAGTTCTGCTGTTTAATGACTGCTGTTTGTAATCACAGTCTGACCTCAGAGCAGAAAGCCTCCAAGTTGATGCAACCTAAACTGTATTCTTTGTTTTTCTACTAAAGGGCAGTCTTCTATAAAAAGATCCTCAACAGAACAAAGAAACTGTCGCAATCTACAGAATGGTGATAAAAGAAACATTTCAGACTACAATTATAGAAAATTACTTAAAACAGCCCAAAGGCATCAATGGAGAGATCCAAAAATGACAAGGCCTAGTTTGCACTCAGAGTTGTTTTGTCTATGCAAGTTCTCTTGATTGCTACAGTTTAAGAAAAAACCCTCTGCTTATGGAAAGAAGTCACAAAACTCTATTTTTCCAAGCAGAAACACAAACATCCTCCTCTAAGTCATAGTTATATTGAGCTAAGCAGAAGTCTTCCTATGATGGGAAGTTCTCTCTCTCCCCTATTACCATGAGACGGGTCAATTTTTGTGGAAGTTTAATCATCCCAACACAAGAGGCAGGAAGCATGAAGTCTTGGGACTAAACATTAACTAGCTTAGAGTAAACATACAGTACTGCTTATGAATACTGAATTAACACAGGAAAACATCACTTTTCCAAACCACCGTAGCACATCCTGATCTTTAACATTCATTCAACTACAGGGGGAAATAGTCCACCATCTCTTGCTTAATAGCCAAACTGAAAAAGACCTTTCAAACACAAGTTTGCAAAACAAAACCAAAAGAAAAGTTTAAAGATGTTTTAACCACAAATTTTCTTCTATAAGATCACAAAGATTCCTCAACTGTCTCCTGGAGAACATACATTAAGAGTCCTCTCAAAAGTGCTGTCCAGTTCCAATATGAAACCTGTTAGCATCTAGCTGTCTCAAAACATCAAACGGAGAGAGAAAGATCTCAGCAATACAAGGAACATCAAAATGGACAATAGACAGTTTTAAGTCTCTATGCCTGTCTGGAAACACAGTGATGAGATGGGGCAGGAGGGGAGTGGAAAGAAGGGAGATGAAATAATTCAGATGTTAAGAGAACTAACTCAAGTCTTTTTATTCATCCTGAAATTTAGTTTTCATCCTGCTCCCTAGAGCATACTGCATTTTGAAAGCCCTCAATAAACCACAGCATTTATTTCTGCCTTTGAAATATGCATCTGATTATATTTAGAACTATTTTTCCCCTAAATAAAGCTCTTTTTTTTATGCTGCTTCTATCATACAAATATTATTAATTTTTAAACATTTTATTTATTCCCTACAAAGCTTAAGAAAGGCCATCTTTGTGTTACCAGCAAGAATCTCTGTGTTACCAGAAGAATTAGAATGGACCAGACCATCATATGCAACTTGATTATAAACTACGTCTATGATACACTACTTATTTGGGGATAGAACTAAAAGGCATTAAGTCTTCCTGACATTTTGGCTTTGGCACACAACCATCAGACAGCTACTTCCCCCCCCCCCCCCCCCTCCCCCTCTACCCCCCCGTCCTCCACCGCGCGGCCTCGTTCCCCCCCCCCCCCACACCACCCCCACCC
>JANIJG010011233.1:0-52244 GCA_024611175.1 Megaceryle torquata
TGGAGCACAGGAGGTTCCACCTTAACATGAGGAGGAACTTCTTTACTGTAAGGGTCACAGAGCACTGGAACAGGCTCTCCAAAGAGGTTGTGGATTCTCCTTCTCTGGAGATTTTCAAAACCTTCCTGGCTGTGTTCCGTTGTGACCTGTGTTAGATTATATGAACCTGCCCTGGCAGGGGGGCTGGACTCAAAGATCTCCAAGGTCCCTTCCAACCCCTGACACACTGTGATACCTGTGTGATACCTATGATAGTTGTTTTAAATCCACTTCACAACAAAATACAGGTTGGCATAAATTAAAAGCATTATATCACCCTTAGCCTTCCCTGAAATTTATGCCAACAGCTTCAGAAGAGCTTCTGGTTTGCATACCTGCATAGCCAAGCAAAGTGTGTTCAGCATGATGAGGACAAACATGATGTATTCAAATCCAGTAGAATTCACCACATACCAGAACTTGTACTGGTAAGGATTTTTTGGAATATATCTACGAAGCGGACGTGCCTTCAAGGCATATTCCACACATTGACGCTGTAAATGCAAATACATCAAAAACTGTCAGACTATACCTAACAATTAATCAGCTGATAATATAATTAATAAGTGCAAGTTGTTAAATATGTCTTAGAAACAGGCAATCTATCTACTTAATGAAGAGTTTTTATTACGTGTTAATAAAGTAATCAAGTAGCTTACCAATCCTCATTTGGTTATTTACAACTGTTTCTAATCATATACCCTACTCGGCCACATAAGAATCATCTAAGAACATTCACAGAACTTCCAAAGTGTTTTACCTTTATACAGTGTAGTAGTATACAGTAGTACACTATAGACTGTATGTATCTATATATAGTATATAGCATGAGTATTAGTTGATCTGTAAATCATGATTTGTCTTTGTTTTCAACCACCAATGTAACTGCATAGCATACAACTCTAGAGTCAGCAAAATAAATACTGAGGAAGTGCTATTCCTTTTAGTTCAGCCACATTGCCCAGCAAAGCCATGTCACTTATGGAGGAACATCATGAATTCATCTCCTACTCTATTAGTGCTTGCAATCTTCACATAGGCTGGGCCTTCCACTTGTCATTTGGAGAATGCTTACAAAAGTTAACTGATAGGGCACAGAATGCAGAACTAACACCGGCTAAAGTTTCATATTTTACTTCATTTAAATGAAGTGGGTTGCAGTCAGACAAGAGTACCTGAAAAATCACAACTGGTGACTGATGAGCTTCTCAGTCAAAGGATTAAACAGTAAAAAGGGACATATTTTTAAAACTTTAATCTGAATATCCCCTGGGAATTTCCAAATAAAGGGGAGGTGGGTAGAAGAAGTTTTTGAATACTTTCACACTCTTCAGAACAGGAAAAAAAATTATTTTCCTGTTCTTATTGTAAAACCTACCACTGCCTATGGATAAGCTGGCAAGTGCTATATTCTTCTTAATGTGACACCAACAAGTGAGACACTAAGAAGCTAAACAGGCTTAATGCAACACATTTCACAATAAAAAGACTGGTATATTGAGCTTACAGAAAGAGTACCATAAAATGACCTGAATACCAGCTGATTCTATTTGCCAAGTCCACTTTTTTTTTTTGCTAAGATAGGTGTCTGGTGCCCTCTTCTGACCCAAGCAGAAAGGAAGCTCTTCATGCATAAATGAAAAAGGATACTTTCAAAAGCTAAGAGTTCATTATTTATTTTAACCTGATTTTTGTCCAGCTCACAGTTCTTATACTCTTGTTCTCCCTGTTCTTGGAATGTAACAATCACAAAACCAACAAATATGTTCATCATAAAGAAAGCAATAATGATGATATAGATGATGAAAAAAATTGAGATCTCCACTCTATAGTTGTATACAGGTCCTACATTCTCGCCATTTGAATCAATTGCTTTGTATAGCAGCCTGAAAAACAAACAAAATTTTATCTTCATTAGCATTAAAATGACAAAAGAGTAAAATATGCAGACTCAAGAGGACAAGTTTCAGACATGCTCTGCTATTTACCATTATCTTTTTCTAGCTACCAACAGTGCTTACAAGCATGTTGAAACCAGAAGAATGACACCAGACAACGATAAATGCTTTTTCCAAAAGAATCAAGGTAATTACCAGAGGCTGTATTTTTATTTCCCCACATAAAGCTATCCTCTAAGACTTTTCTCATTTAGGGAAAGAGTGAGTGGTAGTTTGCCCTTTCTGGGTTTCTATATGCAGACTACTATTGCCTGATTTTTAGTATAAGTTTTACTGAAAGTCCTAAAATTTTTATATTAATATTTTTTAGAGGGCATCAATGAATAAGCATCAAAAAGGATTACTTTCATTAGAGCTAAGGAATAGCTCATTACATCAAAACTAGCTTAGAGATTAGGAATCAAACGTAAAAAAAAAGTTTTGTCTTTTTTAGATAGAGGGGAATGAAAAAATACAGGAAAAGTACACAGATTAAGAAGGATAGTATGTTGGTTTTTTTCTTTCCTCCATTAATAAGTTTTTATGACATCACTTAATGACTGCTTTTTGCCCCAAAATGCCTGGTAAATGACAGAGAATGTTCTGAAAAATGTAACTGTCTTAACAATGCTGTGAAAAGATGGATAATTCACTCACGCTGGCCAGCCTTCAAAAGTGGATACTGTAAAAAGGGCCATCATAGCAGACAGAACATTATCGAAGTTGAAATCACTATTTTGCCAGACTCTCTCTTTGACCATTGGATTATCAACATCTCCATCTTTATAAACAATGTATATCCCTCTGTGGGAAAGAAACAAACTGTCATTAGTGAAATACTAAATTAGACTCAGAATAAGTAACTCAGGGCTCTATTCACTCCCTCCCTAAACTTGCTTTATTTCCTTGCTACCCTGTGTTTTCTGCTGGATTTAAGATAATTCAAATTTACACAAACCCAAACTGCCTAAACACCCATATCTGCTACCTTTTAAATGATTCATAATATGTGTGACATTCTCAGACCAAAGATGTTCTCACCGGCATTCCTCGGGATTCTGTTTTGCCTCATCGGTGCACCTGTAGAATTTTCCCTACATATAAAACAAAAAACAATGACAAAATGCAGAGTATGCAAAACGAACGCATTTATACTATGATTGGTTCAGAAAGGGACCAACCCAGTTCCAGCAGCAAGTCACCAAGAATTCAATTCAGCTTTGCTTTTCTTGATGCAGTGTTTTGAGTGCCTACTTACCTTGAACAGCTGCACTCCAATGCAAGCAAACATGAACTGCAGCAGAGTTGTAACAATCATGATATTACCAATAGTTCTAATAGCCACAAAGACACATTGAACAACATGCTGGGAAGAAAGAAAGAAATACATATTTTAATAGAACTTGTTACTTAGCATCACAGAACACATGGCATAAAATTCAATTTTACCACATTCAGATTATTGAATATGACTTATTTGTCTTGTCAGCACTATACCTACCACTGTAATAAAACCTGCTTTCTAAATTTGTCTATAAGTCTGTTGACATAAACCCATCAACATCAACTGCCTAAAAATTAAATAATCACAATGGAAAAACAATAAAAATATTGCTCTCGTGTTGGTTTACAGCAAGTGTAACAGTCAAAATCTGTTCTCCATGGCACTGGTATTCCTCCACATATAAACTGCGGTAACTGCAGGCAGAATCTGGCCTAGTATGCTTAAGAATCAGTAACCAATTTATGTCCTTGCCCTCTGAACTTGTCTAAGCAATTTTTCTTGCATGAGAGTTTTTAACCTGAGGCAAGACTGAAGAATCAGGCCACCAGAAACAGAACTTATAAAATAAAAATAAGCACCTTAAGTCCTTTTGCTCTGTTTATTGCCCTTAGAGGCCTCAAGACTCTTAAAACTCTGAGGATCTTCACAACTGAGATAGCACTTGATCTACAGGGGGGGAAAAAAAAAAGTTCTTCTGTTACTTTTAAGGTAACTAATTTTATTACTAAGAATAATAATGTTCTTGCAAGTTCCTTATACATGTGATCTCACAAAAGTCCTAAGGTATATATACAAGATTTTTTAAAAGTATTTCTTTATTGATTTTTTATTAATATTAGAAAGTAGTATCAATTTCATAAATGCCATACAAAATATTTTTATTATTGGATCAACCTGGGATTTAACAGTTCAGAAGCTTGTCTGACACTGCAATGCAGTTAAGTTTGGTCAGAAGCATAATATTCCACAAAGTATTTTTCAGTGTTGACAAGCTCTGTCAAAGACACTGCGTAAGTACTACAGATCAATGAATATCTTATTCTCCAACCAGCTGGAGATGAGATGATGTCAAATAACTCACATTCTCTTTAAGTAGCTAGGACTGCATTTTGAGGAAGTAATAGCAGACAGACTTTTAAAGAACATACTGTGAAACTGAAAGCTTGTGTAATAGGTATTCAAGTACAAGCAGAATACAAAGGGGGAAGCAGTGGACTGACACCCAGTCCTTGCTCTTAAAGTCATCTGTGAAACCCTTAATGACTTAGAGAAATGAGGCACAACTGCTTGGTGAATCAATAAGCGCCTTCATCGTCTTTTTATGTTTAGCCTGATCCCAACCAAGCAAAAAAATCTAAATCTCTCCAATACCAGTTGCAGGTGCAACTTCCCTCCCCTTCAAATGCTGCCAAGCTACACATCCCAGTAGGTCAATGCTGAAAGAACAAGCTCACAGAACTACACTGTAGATATGGCAAAAGCACAAAAAAGGGTATGTATAGAAACCTCCTGGAGCTCCAGGAACTGCCTGCTATACAATACAGTGTCATGTTGCTCTTCCTTGTTCTCCTGGTAATAGCAGGAAGTAGTAATTTGTTTCCAACTTGTATTAGTAATGAGTTACAACACTCTTCGTATAAGGCACTACCTCTTGCCAGTCCTAACCTGAATACTGATACTGCATGCACACAGTGGGGAAACAAAAGGACCTTAAACACTGAACACAGTATGAAACACCAATGCAAAAATAAATCATTCACATTATAAGTGTAGTACTTACTGAATACCAAATGATACCAGAGAAACACCCACAACCAGCAAATCCAGCAAATTAAAATAATTCCTGCAGAAGGAACCTTTATGAAGGAACGCTCCAAAAGCTGTCATCTAAAAATAGAATTGTTACAAATTTAGTCTGTATTTCAATTTATCCAAATTCACATTTAGGCTGTTTACAAGACACCTGCCTAGAGTGCGAATGCATACAATATTATCTCACTTTCTAAAAGCAACTGAGATATAAAACTTTAATTCCTTCCTCTAAATTATAAACATTCTGCTTAGAGCAACACCAGCAAATGTGTTAATTGCTTCTAATGTCAACAAATGTTATATTTTGTGTAAGAAATGATTAGGCTGAGGTGATTACACATTTAGCCTTTATTAGCAAAAAGGCTACAAAATCCATAAAATTTCCATGTGTAGTGAACTCTGAGGTCCAGATTCGGACTCCATTCATACTGCCTTATGAATTGAAGGAGTTGAAAATGTACTACAAAAAACTAAGAGTGTAATGTGGTACAGAACCAGCACAAGGTTCCCAGAAGGCAGCGTTACACTGCTATTTGACTTTGGCTCAACAGGAGACATGTCAAGGTCATGAGTGGGTTTCTTCAAATAACCTGAAACAACACAGAGATTCTGCTGTAGTGTGTGTGGACAAGGGTCCCCAGGTTTTCCTGGTCTGTGGGGAATATCAAACATTGTTCTCCCTATCAGATTTTATCTTAAGTTTTTTGCTTTCTGTGCCTACAGTAAGATGAAAGAAGCACACAAAGGGTATCTTGTGGAGGAACCTGCATGCATCATTTGCAGGTTTCATTAGGAGCCAATAATAAAGGCTGTTACTTATGGCTGCAGACAGAATCTGGGCATATGTTCTCAGGTATTGCAAATACAAATTTGTTTCCTGAACCTATGAATTAGACCCTTACCATAACAGTAAGTAAGTATCATTTAAAAAATGCACAGAGGCATCCAGTTAAGCCATTAGAATCACAGAATCAGCACTTCAGTAGAATTTTCTATGCTTTTTTTCCATAGTTATGGATTCAGACTGAAACTAAAAACTTGAAATTAATATCAAGATAACTGAAAAATATCTAGTACTCAGTTCAGGCACATGGGTTCCAATTTCTTTAGCCTTATGGTCCTCTTAAAAAGACCAGAGTACTCTCAACTATTCATTGTTTTCCACAGGTAAGAAAACAAAACCAGTCAGTACGTCACAGTGCATTTTAAACACATTACTTTCTGTTCCTCAAGATGGAGTGAAATATTTTATTCCCTTCCCTCTTGCAGCAGACTATTACTTCTTTCAAGAGTGTTCCACAATGCAGAACAGAGCAACTATCAGTGGGTATCCCCCTTTGCTGTGCCACTCGCATGCACAAACTTGCAGACCTTTTGCATGAAAAACCATCAGCACCAGTGAGAGCTCTATCTGCAAAAGAATGACAACTACAATAGATGCAGGGTTTTTGGAAGCCCTTCTCATTCTTACGTTAAACTTTTATGTTGTGACAAAAAAAAACCCTAAATGTTTCTCAAAACTAGAATAAAAATCCTAAAGCTTTAACCCTTGTCATGACATGAGATATATAACATGACATGATATATGACATGAGTCATGTAACAAATTCCTGACTCTCTTCAATTAGAGCTGTACAGAGTATAGCTAAGCTCATTAAAATCAGTGGGAGTTGAACACTAAACCCCAAATATCAGATTTACATCTATCTACAGATACTCATTTACACTGTAGTATGCTATCAGTTAACAGCACACAAAGCTTAATGTAAAGACTCCCACAAAAGTAAAGTGAACTGAAAATACAGGCGAAGTATGTATATCCTCATCTTTATGTGGAGACTCACATTTCTATCACTACAAATCCCCCTGGAAGCATTTGACTAAAACTCTCTGTAGCAAATCATTTGCTCACACAGATCAAGACCAAAGTGAAGCCTAGAGCAGATTTGAGGTGGTGAGCATTGTCACTCAACCCTCAGCAGAACAGATGCTGTGGGACACTCACTGAGCAGAGAGCCTGGGGCACCCTCAGTGTTGCTTCTTTCTTCTTGCCTGTAATTCCACACCAGTGGGGACTGGTTTAAATGGCGTGGGATTAGCACAACTGTGGCAAGGTTAAAAGCACAAGGCCCTTACCTGACCTTTGCTCTGATGTTTTTACATTTCCCAAGCACTGCAAACAGGATGGTAAACTGGATTTCAGTGCCATGTAGGGATTACATAAGAGAATTCTTAAATGCTTTAAACTGATGTTGCAGCTTTTCTGTTATTCATATACTCGAGACCATATAATATGGAAATCTTCATGTCTGCAGAGCAGCCAGTAAATTAGAGCACAGGAAGACTCCCCCCATGCTAGGAGTTACTCTGTTTTAATGCTTGATTTTTTGACATTTATGAGTTTCTTTGCTGCAGCTGACAATATTGCCTCTGGTTATCATTATCTCAATTTCAGTTTCATATACTTTTTGCCTGGAAATTAAGGTATGCTATTGTTACTGCAGTTCTAATCTTGAATTTACTCCTTGCAGGACACTCACAGGTTCTGTACGACTTAAGATACCATGGAAAGCACAATGCAAAACCCAGCAGGGAAGACATGGAGGACTCCAGCCATAAGCAAGCAAAGCCGGTGTCTGAAACATGTTAGTAAAGCAGGCACTATATACATACATGTGTCATGTTCTGGTTGTCCATTATATTTTTTTTAACAGTACATTTTATTTTCCTTTATAAATACATACGAGTACACTGCAGGGCAGAGCTTCCTGGAGAAAGTGAGTCAGGAGCATCAACATTTTTGGCTATGATGGGGCTTCTTGTTTCTTTGTAATATTTTACAATGCCAGATTTCAGCAGCTCTAGACTTTTTCCTGCATCCCTTGGATAACTCAAGTCATTCATCATCAGAATCTTTTGTGGTTAGTGGGAATGTTGCTTTTCTTAACACATTCAGTTTGCCTCTTTGTGCTGCGTTTTACAATTCCCCTGTCTCCTAGAGAAATACAACTGGAACTGCAGGAGCTATACAACCTGTTGCTCATAGCACATGGAAGTTCACCAACTCTCTTCTGCCAAAGAAATGGCAGTAACATATTTTGCATGGCTTTTCAAATTCAGAGTTGGGAACTAGTTTGATCTAATGGTACAGTTCTCCTCAGTGCTTTGTTCTTTCCTTTAGTTTGGCCTTTCTTTAGCAGTGGGAAAAAAAAAAAGGATATTTATTTTAGAATGCTACAAATACAGTATGATTAATCAGCTCTATAGCAAGCTCCTCACTGCTGAAGTAAGGTGATAAACATTAAGTCTGGGAGAATATTCACAAGCATAAAAATAGTCTACTACTTACAGTACAGCATATCTTGTAAACAGCCCAAATATTGCATCAGTTAGTATTAATCAAACCACATTGTGAAGACTAAGCACAGCAATATGAGCAAAAGCTGGGAGAAGAGATTTTGTTAAGCATAATTCTCAACTGGAAATGCAAAGTTTATGTACAGATTCTTGTAACCAATCTTAACTGTATAGATCAGGGTTACTCAACCAAAAAATTCATGGTAAATATGCACAGCATGGAACTTTTAGGAATCATGTGTAAATCTCTGAAAAAAATATTTCACAAATTCCCACCAAAAATTTTGATTTCTTTGTTTGGCATTTTCTTATGTGTGAACATAATCCTCAGTTATATGGCTTCTTTGCCAAAGTAAGCCTCATACATTTAAAGTCTTGAGTAACCCCCATGGATATTCTTAATAATCAGTACACAAACTATACATTTAAAAGCCAATTTTTGACTCATGCATGGGTAATACATTTAAGCAAGCATATTTATGCCTTTCTGTGTATTTAAATGTATGCCCAAGATAAATGCAAAGTATCTTAGTATGTAGATAGATAAATGCAAGATATCTTGCAAGTCCTATTGCAAGAAAATAGTTATCTACTATTTTAGCTCTGTGAATATAGTTCAGCAAAAGAAATGAGAAATTACATGCTCCCTCCTTAAAAGACTGAGTATCTCTTTTGGAAATGCCAGAGCAAGGAGAAGGAAAAGCTCATGCGCAGCGAATTATTTTTCCCTTTTCTGTCAACTGTAAGTTTAAAAAGGGTAAAAAATGAAATATTATATCGATGTAATGATAAAAATATCAGCTTCTTCATGCACCCAATGGTAAAAAATAACCAATCAAAACTATGAGGAACTGTCAAAAAAATCCTCTGATTTAAAAAAAAAGGTTTAGCTTTGATCGCTTAGAGAAAAGGCGAAGAACACTTCAAGTGCCTTTTCTTGGCAGGTGACACACAAGGAAAATCCTTTTAAACAAACTTCCTTTAAAAACCTGTTACCTTCAAAATGATCTCAAATGTAAACATACTAGTGAAGACATAATCTGCATAACCTAGGATCTGGAAGGTAAACAAAAAGTTACAAACATTATTGCTAAATCTGCTTTTGAGCTAACAAGGATCAATTAACAATGCATTACCTTTAACAGGATTTCAACAGTAAAGATGGCTGTGAAAGCATAGTCAAAGTAACCAAGTATCTGCAAGGTATAATATGTGCCACAGTAAGAAATCCATCTATTAATTTTTTACAATTTAGACCATATACACAACAACATCTGAATTAATCTAAGTAGGTAGACAGGGAATTTACACAAAGTAGATTAAGATTCCAGCTATTGTGCAACCATTTTTATTTACTTAAAAATGTATGAGATGCCACTGTGCTTAGATATTAGATGCCTTAAAAAGTTAATAGGACCCAAATAGTAACACTTTCTTTCAGTTCAGACTTTATCAGCTTTCACAGGTACTTTCTTCACCTTTTAGCAGAGATACAGAATCTTACACAAAGAATGCTTATTAATAATAAGCATTTCCTTTTTTTCCTAAGTATTGCATCAAAAAATAGAACATCAATGGATGCTTCTGGAGTTCACATCATTCTACATTCTGGCACATGTTACTGTTCCTGCATACACTGAGCTAGAGTGACACAAGTTAACAAATACCTGAATTACTTAAAATCGGCACCAAACTCTTTTTTTTCTTGAACTTAGAAAATACAGCAGTGATTTATTTGTACAAAATTGAAATGAACCCACAACAGTTGCACAGTGATACACAAACTTTTTAAAAGATTGTGGGTGTGATATTGACCTCACTGCTGGAGACAGGACAGCTGCCATATTTCAATACGACCAAAATTTCACCATTTCAAGGCCATATGGCTAGCACCTAATTTAGCTATCGACTTGGATAGCAGTAGTGTACTAGTTTAGTTTCAAGCATCCAGCAATTCAACTAGCTAACAATTGAGCACAGAATAATGTTGCCTGCAGCTCAGCAACTAATAAAATTGGAAGGAGAAATAAAATAGACAACACACAAAGAAAGTATTGCTATTAGATCACATAAAAGGAATATTTTTTTTCCATGTTCAATTGAAGATCACATCCTTCTGCCCCTTGCTGTAGCTGAAAAAATAGGCAAATATTAAAGCCATTTAACAAAGATTAATCAGCAAGGAATTCTTTCTACAGTTAAAAGAAAGTATTTAAAGGCATTCCAGTTTGTAAACCTTCAAACCCATGCCTGAGCTGGCTGGTTGAAAAACAAGATCATTCAACATAGGAACCAGAAAAATATGCAGGACTGGTGTATTTGTGAATACTTTCAACAAGTGAGCAATGCCTTCTCAAAATGATTCACTTTACCTATGTCTCAAATAGGAACAACCCTTTCAGTTATCACCACTCTCCAGTTACATTTTCTTAGTACTCCTCTAGCTACAAACCCAATTATCAGCCCTTCAAGACATTTCTACAATAATAATTTCAGCATTCCCCACTGGCTCTCTTTTTCTTACCCATTAGTGTGATTTATTCATTAAATTGCACTTATCCAGTTTTATAGATATGGAAAGCACGCATCTCTACTGAATAGTGCATGAGGTGTGTCTTTGTTCTTTGACCCCTTTCTACCTTTGAAGAAAGTTTTATCTTTTTAGGATTTTACTCATGTTACTGAACATTAACAACCAAAAGAGGACTTTCAGAGGCTCATTTTACGCTAGCAAGAACTAGAGGGATACCACCTCTATGGACCTACTAAGCCCATCTTTCCTATAAGAGGTAGAAGAGTTTCTCTAACTCCATGGCAATCTCTACAGATCAATTTATATCTAAAATAGGAGAGTCCTGGAAGTTCTGTCAAAGTATCCCAGAAGCCCCCACAGACTATTACCAAGTTGCCTTATCTCAGCTATTTCATACCTAAAGTATGCACAACTCACAAAAACATGAGAGGCTTGCTTCACCACTACTACAAGTGCAACAAGTGTAAGACAAACATTAGTGGTCACAAGAGTGGATTTATTTTTGTTTCTGTCTAATAATTGTGCACTTGAGTAACAGGCAAGTCTTCTACTGTATTAAGAACTTAAAACACAGGATTCAGGAATTTGTTTTAGGAGAACTCAGATGTTTACCCATCACTAACACTACACTTTTACTGAATAATAGAGATATTTATGAATTTCATAATCTTACAAATATTTAGTTTCTACAAGTAGATCTAAAAGAGGTTGCAGAAACACTTCCAAATTGCGGGGTTTGCATATAGGCTGAGATGGCATTTGATTGAATCACTGCAAGAGCTGGGCATGCTCTAATCCTCAACTTACATGTGAGTTAAGAAAAAGAAGTTAAACTTGTTTAGTTTCTGATATGGCCAATCAGGAATACAAGGATCTTTAGACCAGTGTGGTGGTACTCAAACTCAATAATGTGGCCACACCAACTGCTCTGAAAGAAGTAATACCCTTATGAATCCATACATAAACTAAGAGTGATTCTCTGAGTTGCCCCAGACCATATAAGAGTTAATTAAGGAGAAGAGATGACAGGTCAGAGTCTGTTCCCAACATGTTGTAAACAGTGATAAATTTAACTGTCATTTTTATATCAGTTTCAAATGCTGAGAAGCACTAAGAGTGATTCAGGAAATGGATATCAAGTACACCAGCTGAAAATTATGAAAAAAATCTGAAAATTGTAAAGATCATGCTCAGTTTGAGCATATTTTATTCTGATATGTTTATAGCTAACAAAGGAAAAACATTACGTACATAATAAATGGTTCTAATACCTATGATATTCCATCAATAAAGTTACTTGCCTTTAAAGATTTAAGTTTTTTAAAGCAAAAATATACAAATGTATGACTTGAAAGAGGAAAAGAAAGTTTCTTAACTTGAAAATTAAATTAGTCCCAAAGGATTGTCATCCTGTGAGGATATATTTCTCTTCAGACATAAAAAAGAAGGGCTTACATTATTTCGAAAAGAGTGGCTGCGAATTGGATCTTCTGCTGCTAGGGAAACACTGCTCAGCATGATGAAGACAAGGATGAGATTGGTAAAGATGTGGTGATTGATGAGTCTGTGGCATCCCACTCGTATTCTTAAGAAGAGATACAAAAATAGACCAAACAGAATTCAGCAGATGGCTAATATACAACAGGTTTTCTATTACTCTACCAACAGTGACAGAACAGTGCAACTGTCAGCAGCTAAATGAGGTGCAAATGCTGAAGCTATTGCTCTGATTTTTTAAATGTAAATAAATTCAAATTCCAATCCACCTGTAGTGAAGCTGAACTTGGCAAAGGAATCGGAGGATTTCCAAGCTCCTATTGGTTTTCAATGGGTTATGAATGCCACTACAAGTTCCAGTTTTTGTAACACTGTGTACATAGAGAGACCAATGTCAAAGGGACCTATGCTAGATAAGAAGCCATTTCAGATCCACAGTTTGATTTGATTCTTATTAAAGCTGTCAAAAAATACTCATCTGGTGAGATGAGGCTTAGGCTGCATATCTTACTGTGCTACTTAGAGACTCAACCCAAATCAGAATCTCAAGATTTTCTTACAAAATTACAGGACAAGTGGGTGCTGAAGATTATAGAGCTGATAAGTTTCAGCCAAATAACATGAAGTAGAACTGCACATACGCTTAGAATCACTAAGCGAATGGTTGTTACAAACATTATTGAGCACCTTGGTAGAGTACCTCAGGGGTTATATTTGAAAACAAGCATTTTCATAACTAACACTGAAGTTGTTGAAATTCTGCTAAAGAATCTGAAGGAAAATTTTCTTGGGGAAAATTTGTTCTCCCATTATTAAGTAGATGATTTCACTATATTATATCTTAGTTAAGATGGCCATTTTGGCCTGAGAATAAGTAGCATGAGTTGAGGCCAAAAGCAGCTTCACATATTCAACAACTCTAATGTTTTTGCATTCAGCATATGTGTTCTTAAAATTACTAGTTCAAACAGTTTTCTTTCCAGCTTGTTTGAAAATTGTGAAGAGGTTAGACAACCCTTGCAATAAATAAGATACAAGCCCAAAACACTGTATCTTGATCATCACCCCATCTTCTAAACTTAGTTGTGATGACCTCCACCATTGACAAGACAGCATTCTCCCATGCCAAATAACTCTTAAGCTGCCTTCTAAGATTGCTCATGAAATTGCTACGTATAAAAGTAACAGGCATATTCAGTCTGTAGGAACTGAATTTAGTTCACTTGTTCTCTTCATCCAATCAGTAATGACTTTTACTGACTACTGAAGCTTGCTTTCTTCATCAGCACAGAACTTCAAATGCTTTGGAGTTAGACTGAGTGCTGAAAGGCTCCAATTACCCCCAGAATCTACTATTATTGGTTTTGATTTTTGAAATAATTTTTATTTATCCTTAGTGCTTCCTTGAATCTGGGAAAATGCTGTTACCCTAAGAGGAATACACACATCCTTTCTCCTCCTTTTCTCTTTTTTCTCTCTATTTTCTTCCTCACCTGTATTGCTCCACAAAGGTTACCAGGAATCCTGTCTCACATAAAAGATGCTCAGATCTAATGTCACAGCTTTTATTCAGTGACTAACATACTAAATAGTTAATATACATTAAACAATATTTTTCAGACATGTGCAGACTTGACAGACTATATGTATAAAATGTTTTCATCTTCAACAGGGGTAAGAGAATTAGTCTATTTGTCAAATTCTTTTCATTTAACAAGTAAAAATATCTTAGGAGAGAAGCCAATCTCTCTGCTATTGAAGACACTGGAGTTCTATTCTTAACCTCATTGGAAAGAGGCCTGCTCCCTCACTGTACTGCTAAACCTTGATGGACTAAACAGTATTTTTCAAAACCATATTTACGGATTGGTGCTGCTGAAAATGAAGAAGGCACTCCCTTCAGGGATCGGTGTTATCTTCTCCTTCATACTTAGTTCTGATATTCTGCGGGGACGTGGGCCTGCTGGTACTTCTGGTTCATCCTCCTCATCTTCTTCATCTTCACCTACTTTAAATTAAACACATTTTTACTGTAACATAAAAAGCATTTAGAATTTGTTCATAATATAAAAAGCATGGCTCGTATTAAAACATATGTAGGTTGTAGGAAATACATATTCATATCATGTCTTCAGAAATCTGTGAATCAATATATGAACATCCATACAGATGTCACAAACATGTACATGCTTATGTGCACATATGGGTGGTTGCTTAAGTATACACATAGGCTTTACTGGCCCTGACCAACCTCACCGGGGGACTCCACCCCCAGCCCTGCAACACAGGCTCTAGAGCCTCACTTCAGCTGAGCCCATGGCCATTTGTCCATGCCTGTGTTGTGTTGTAGGGGTGCTGAGCTCTGGGCACTGTTTGAGCACTGACCACTTAAAAGGTATGGCAGATCCCTGTAACAGGCATACAGACCATCAGACAGAACTGATTTTTAGATAAGTATGTTCACTGGACTGGAAGAAGCTAAGACAGAATTGACAAAATATCATCAGGCCTGGAATGTCCCTTTTTAGCCAAACATTTCAGAAAAGTTTAGCATTTGCTCTCACATCCAGATAGCATTACTACAGCACTGTTCAGGCTCACAGTATTAATTCTCATACGCTGTTTGTACTGTCTAGGAAGCTGCAGGGAAAGATAATACTTAGCAGCCTACAGACCCATTTATCTACTGATAACAGAGCACAACTTCACCAACTTCAAAGGACTTGATTCGGTATTCAGCAAGAGCAAGTTTAGGATATTTTGCCAAAAGAAGTGTTTGTATTCTGACTGGTATTCACGTACCTGGTACATCACAGGGTGGATAAGGATCTTTATCCTCATCCTCACCTTCTCCATATTCAGCAATTGTTACCTACAGCAAGGAAAGGAATGCAGAAGAATAAAAATAAATTTAAATATAGCTTGGAGTATAAAATTCAAGAGAAAACAAACCAAATAAGCCTCTGAAGTCAGGGAAGTGACCCCTATACTTAGTCTGAATTTTCTGAAACAGGGTAACTGAGAACAGAGGACAGCTGATAGCTTAATGCATCTTTTTAAAATCTATTTTTCTATAGTGCTGCATACATCACAAAAAGATTATAACCAACAGACTCTGGTAGAAATTAACAAGATTCTTGGAATATTCTGCTACAAGTTTATCATTCACTAATCTCTTCTACTGGATTTATTAAACAAATACCTAAAGGGATTCTAAAATAATGTCAATTTTTTATAACTTTAACTACTTCATGCTCTAAGAACCTCCCTTTTCAGGATATCCTGACACCAAAAGGATTTTCTGGATTAAGATTCCATGAAGATGCACAGTTAAGAACTAAGTTTCTGTTACGTGAAAAAAAACCAAAACCACAAAACCACAAAAACAAACCAACCAAACAACAAAAACCACAAAATAAAACACAAAAAAACCAACAACAAAAACACACATGCACACAAAAAACCAACCACAAACAAAAAAAAACAAACAAAAAACCACCAAAAAATCCCACAAAAACCCAAAACCCAAACCAACAAACAAAAAAACCCCCACACAACAAAAACCCACAAAAAACCCCAACCAAAAACCAGATAACATAGGGATGATGGGTTCACAAAAGAAATTGTACAATGCAGGACAGTCTTGAAAAGTACCCCCTAGGAAAATTAGTAAAAGACACAATTTTTAAAATAAGCACCTTACTATCCTTGGGCTTCTTTTGGTCACCTTCTGACTTCTCAGTTTTTTTATTTTCCAGACTCTCTTTTCTACAAAACAATACAGTAACAATTACAAATCACATCATGTAAAGACAGAAGATTTTAAGTGAACTATCCCATTCTATGAAAAGTTGAGAGTATACTTAAAACCATACAGTAAAATATTTTAAATCATTTGCAGAAGCTGCAGAGGTCAGAGCAATAAAACCTATTGCATTTGAATGCAATGATCCACTTAAAAGATTATTATTTTGAATATAATTCCAGAAGCTAATCCCTAAAAAATTCAATGCATGACCATTACTCCTTTCTAAAGGGATAAACTGTGCCCTCGGACTCATACAAACAACTTTCATTGACTTCAATAGGCCTGTACTGATTTCAAAGGAAGGTTTTCTTCTTGTCTATATAAGGCTTAGAGAACTGATTCCACGGAGAGTTGTGCACTGGCAACAGCAGATACATTCTTGTCCTAATTGTGCAATAAATCCTACCTTTGCAGTCTTTAAATATCAGTTGGCTTATCACTATGTCCTTAATTCACCCCATTTTCCCCACTACTACCCAGCTTTTATCTAAAAATCATACTAATTGGGTCTTATTTTAATATATACATCAACTCCTTCCTATTTTTACTGAGTCAAGTAAATTTTGAAGATGGTAAAGACATGTATATAAAGAAAATCCATATCAATTATTCAGTACCCTCCTCCTTCCCTCTCCTGCTTATTCAACATGTTGATGCTATTTTACCTTGCATTCTTTTTCCTTTCCTTTTCTTCAGCTTCTTCTTTCTGAGCTGTATTTAGACTTTCAGCATCTGCCAAGTTATCCACAGCAATGGCCAAGAAGACATTTAGCAAGATATCTATTTCAAATAATTTTAAGGACATTATGCCTTACTATACTTGTTTGGCTTATTTTAGCATAAACATTTGTCACTGTGAGAGATATAAAACACATGTTTCCAACCTACAGCACAGAGATTTGTGATGCTGGAGGGTAGTGAAAATAACATTCATTTAATGGACTAGATTAATAGTGGGTGTAAAATGAGCAGAAATGCATTAGGGTCACTGATTTTAAAATGGCAGAATCACATGGAATCACAGAATTGTCACGGTTGGAAAAGACCTCCAAGGTCACTGTATCCAACCTTCAACAAAACAAACAAACAAAATGCAAAACACTAGAGCATGTCCTGAAGTGCCTCATCTACATATTTTTTTAATACTTGACATATTTTTGAAACAAAATGAAATTCAACTTTATGCTGGCCTGAGAAAGTTTCAACTATCTAACATTGTCTATTAAAAGTGAAGACTGTTAAGGCATTTAGAAAAAAACATTTTTTATAATGCACTATCTTCTGTGTCTACAACAATCTACATAAAATTGCACAATTCAATCCCTATCAGTTAAGCACAAATACTGACCCAAGTACCACAAAGTACAGAGTGGTTTTGCCCTTGTATTGCCTCCTGACCTTTTAAGAACTTCTGAGAATGACACTAGTTTCTGATGCTACATGGAGCCAAAGAAGTATTTCAACTAAAGGCAGGGAAGGGGAATGCTTCAGCAGACTTCATCCTAAATGACCCAAAAAAGATCTCTATCATCTGGTCACTGCACTATACAGTGGATCACCGGCTCCACTGTCAGTGTGTGTCAGGATTCACAGGGCTGTATCAAGCATCAAAAGGATGAACAGAAAATTACTGCCATAGAGATCAAGACTACATCCACACATTCTCAGAAGGAGAGATGTCAAATAGAAACAAGCCATTAGAATAGGGCTGGTTTCCCACTGAAAAAAAAAAAAAAAAAAAGAAAAGATAGAAAGAAAAAAAAAAGAGAAAAAAAAAATCCCAGAGAGAAAGAAAGAAAAACTCCCTGTTTTCTGCAATTGTGGTGGCTGGAGATGGACTCAAGAGATCACTGGCGTCTCATTCATTAGGAAACAGGAGTACAAAGAGAAGTCTATTTAATGGACTTAGCACATGCAGAAAGTACTTGTTTGTCCATTGCAATTTACTCCTTCCTAGAGAAATTTTGCACATGTCCCTGGCACAAAGCCCCATTGGGAGAGGTTTCCAGTGAGCGCAAAGGATACAGTTACCACAGATGAAGAGGATAATGAAATATATACAGACTATCATTCCTGATGATGATGGGCCACCATATGCCATTATGCCATCGTACATAACAGCATTCCAGTCTTCACCTGTCAGAATCTAAGAAGCAGATATATTATTAACTCAACATCAAAAAGATCAACAGAGAAATAAATTTCCTCTGACCACAATACACAATAAGGCTAACCTTCTGTATGTGTAAAGCAGTACCATAATCTTGTCATGCATTTTTTTAATTTCAATTTAAATAAGCATCTCCCGAAAGCATGGGTTTAACTCTAGTTTTTATGCTACACATGTACATCACTTAACTTTGTAAGGCAAAAATAATAAAAACAGAAGCCTATAATTTTATTATTTTCAGCACACAAATGTAAGAGCCCTGATTTGCAGTAATGCCACATAAGTAGTAATGCTCGCAACTGCTCATCTCTCTTGAAAATCAAGTTAGTATATGTTTTAAGGGTCTCTTCTTTTTCAAATAATTGCCACAAATGTTTTCTAATGTGTATCATTTGTTAGTCCTGCAAATTCGTCCACCCGATTTCAGTTTTAACAGTGAATGTCTACTTTATCATAAATTATATAATACACATACCACACAGATATGCTACTGCTATAGCTTTTGAAATGGTAGCTGTTTTAAACCGAATGGAGCTCAGTGGCATGGCAGAATTACATGATTTTCTTATTGGCTACTGTTTTGCATAATTTCACTAAAGTCTAAGAATTTTACAGAAATCTGCTGATTAGATAAAAGGATAGTTTACAAAGAGGCAACTCCACTTTTTCTGTAATACGACAAAAATTCTGAGTGTGCAGGTTGTAAGGGCACTTCATATACTGCTATGTAACTTCTTGAAATTTATCAGTTCTATCCTGAGGAAAAAATATAATACTGACTATGCTTCCAATTAATTAAGTGGTTGTTCAAGAAAATTATACGCATACCAATTTCAGAAATTTGTTTTTGGAAAGATAAACTTATCAAGCTGATTTGAATAGTTGCCAACAGGCTGGTTGCTTCTGAGTGTATCTGAAACTGAAGGAAGCCTCATTCCTTTGAAAATGAGGCAGCCTAAAATCTGAATAAAATTCAACTAAGCTGAGTTTGAAAGTACAGTCTTAATTTTTTAAGGGGTAATACCAGGACAAATGTGGACATTTTTCCTCTTAAGGAAATTTCTCATTAAGATTTTCTTATGTTAAAATTATATGGAAAGAATTTTTGCTTGCTCTGGGCAGCCACTAGATAAAATGCCTACCAAAGAGATAGGAAGTTGACAAAGTCGAGTCTTGCAAGGTCAGTTTTAAACACTCACCTACAACATCTAACACCAAACATTGTGGTAATGAGCAAAGCTGAATGTGAAAATGACTAGAAAGATGAAACTAAGAGGCTAATCCCAGTATCCAAATTAGGAAAAATAAAATATATTTAAAAATCATAAAATAGTGAAAAGTAAACCGTAAGTAACATAGTAACAGAAGTTGCTTTAAAATTTTAATAAACCTGACAGTGTTGTCTCTAAAGAAATTAATACTTATTTTTATATTATAGTAAGTGATATGACCCATATGCAAATATACACTTTTACAAAGCTTCTCATTTTTTCCTGCTTAGAAACAGTTGAAATTTTATATACCTAAAGAAGTTAAAGAAAATGTCATTAAAAGAAAAATAACTTTCCACCTTTTTTTCTAGTCATGTATTTGATGGACAAAGGAGATTTAATTTTGTGAAGTAATATGATAGCTATGTTGCATAGATAGATCAAATAAGACATGAAACAAATGGTATAAATGGTGCAGAATTACCAGAGTACTGAAATTAATGAGGAGAATGCTACTTAAAGTAAACTGAATAAATAGTATTCATGATTTTATTTTCAGGCAACATGATCACTTAAAACAGTTTTGCTGTTCAAAGGTAAAATGTTTCATACGGGATGAAAGAAAGTTACCTGGAATACAGTTAAAAGAGCTTGTGGAAAATTATCGAAGGTGCTCCGTTTTGTTTGAGTTTCATCAAAATTAAATTTGCCTCCAAACAGCTGCATTCCAAGCAACGAGAAGATTATGATGAAGAGGAAAAGCAGAAGCAACAGTGAAGCAATGGACTTCATTGAGTTTAACAAGGATGCTACCAAGTTGCTCAGGGATGCCCAGTGCCTATAAATTAAAATGCGTGTGTTAACACACACCAAAAAAATCCCAAACAAAACAGTAAAAGAGCAGCGCATGATGAAGTATTACAAAAGAATTGCTGATCACCCTTCAGCTATCCCTAAAGTTAGCAGTATTAGTTGATCTTACCTTGTTACTTTAAAAATACGCAGGAGACGAACACAGCGAAACACTGAAATTCCAAGGGGTGACATAATTTCCAACTCCACCAAAATGGTTTCAACAATGCCACCACAAACAACGAAGCAATCAAAGCGGTTAAAAAGAGAAACAAAATAAGCTTGTAGGCCCAAGCTGTACATCTTTACTAACATTTCACAGGTGAATAAAGCCAGAAGAACTTTATTTGCAATATCTGGAACAAAATATTAAAAAAGAAAAGAAAAGGATATTCCTGAATTTTCTGATAGATTCCATTTTTATTTTAACATATTAGTACTATACTTTCTATACTAGTTTACAGGTTTTTGCTTAATTAGTACTTTTTTTTTATGTTGAATTCTATTTGATGCCCAAGTGGCAAAAGATAACACAAGGATAAAAAGCTTCCTGCTACCTATAAACTCTTTGTCTTTCCAACCTGTTGTGCCATTCATGGCTGCTCAACTCACAGCTCAAGTATACACCATAACTTAAGCAACAAAGCCCACAGCATGTTCTGCTGTGCCAGTTACCATTTCCTTCCTCATCTTTCAAGCATGGTTTAACAATAGAAGTACAGGTATTTACAGTTTGCTATTGTCAGGTTTTTTGCTGGTATGTCATTAAGCTGCATTACAGTTGTCGAAACCAAATACATTCAGTCATTTCTTGTATTTCTCTTTACCCAGGTCCTTCAGGACCGCAAACAACCACCAAATGGTAAAGTATGAAAATACTTCTAGAATGCAAGTTTCCAAAGTCAAAACAGGACAAATAATTTGTGATTGTACCTTGGATCTGGGTCAGCCAGTCAGGTTGATTATAATGCTCCGATGAGATAGTTAATGTGTTCAGAAAGACCAAGACAATAACAAGCCAGTAAAATGTGACAGATTTTACTGCAGCTCTACATTTTCTTCGATTAAATCGATTCCAGCGACGCCAACGTCGACTGAAAGTTCAAATAAAAATGAAGTTATTGTTGTACAGAAAACATATGAGCTTAAGGAGAGTTTCTTCCGTGTAGAAAACATAGTACAAGTATATTTGTGTGAGCAGATGTATTTCCATAAAATTGTATTTTCATAAATATGTGCACAATACTTCAGACACCTGTGGAAATGATTACCAGCTGCAGACTAGGTAGTGTTAATTTTTTTTATTCCTTTTCTAGATTTCATTATAGATTTTAAAATGTAAATCACAACTTTTGGAGACTCTAATTGTCTGTGACATAATTAGATTAAGCTGCATTTAACCTTTGATTGAGTTACATGATATATCTTTCTTCCCAGGCCCATGCACTTAATAATGTAGTAGTAAAGAAAATCTAATGAAACAACTTGGAATTCAAACTGCAGTTAGTCTGAAAATGTAGGCTTTGAGTTCAACTGCAGGCTCAATTCTAGCAAGTTTAAACAAGACAGGAATGCTGAAGTCAACTTTTGGAAATCTACCCTTCAAAATCTCAGTCTGCAACTCATTGTGAAATGAAGAAGAGTGACAATCAAGGACAAGAGGCCCTATCTAGGTATGAGGTGGCTTCATAAGTGAAGGTATTAGCTGAGTTTGGACTCATAAAACTATGCTTCACTTTTGGGATCATTAGTACACTAATTAGTCTCCCTTGGTTGCATTTCCATTTGTGAACTAGGAAAAAAAATATATAATGCTGGGTCATAGGAATAGAAGGATTAGGAAGCACTTGATACTACCTAAGAGGGGTGGCATATAAAATTCACACATCCAGAAATACAGCCATGGACTCCAATAATAATTTTTAGGAATCAACAACTGTTTCATCCAAAATTCAAGGGACAGAGCAAGCCAAGACTCCAACAGAAGCTTGACCTGGCCTTAAAATATCAAAGCACTGAGAGGAGTAGGCATGTGTACGCTTCTTCCTCTATACTTTCACTATCAAGCCAGTCTAGCAAAAATCTGTTGTGACGGTGAGCAGTGGTCAGGTCCTCTTGTTCTACCCTCTCTTATCCCTTTATGCCAAAACTATCTCTAATCAAGTGAGCCAGTCCTGACAACTCACTGGTGGAAAATAATTTCTTTTTTTTCTGGGTTGATTTTAGCTGGTAAATTGTTTGATCCAATCCATTGCACTGCCGCATCACAGGGAGAGCAGGAAGAATGAGTGGCTGAGAGAGGAAGGGCACCACAGCCCTTCTGTCAGTACCAAAATATGGAATGATGGCTTATGAAAACTGTAACAAATAGCTACATGAATTTCTTAATATTTCTAATGTCTGAAACAGCAGGTATTGTATTTAGTACCTGTAAAATCGTAAATTCATTAAGTCTGCCTCAGAAAATAGAACCAATATGCCAAAACACCACCATAAAAATAACTAAGCTTGGCACTGCATTCAAGCATTAACAGAGTTTTCCTTATGCACCTTATATTTGTACTTCTAGTAATGGAAACTAATGCTGGTTTCAGGTATCAGTACAAGGATGTTTCAAGAGGAAAAATATCCTCTCCTGACCTAAATCAACACAGTTTTCAAAAACATTCTTAACTTGCCACTCCTTTGCTAAATTACACTACTATGTCCGTGGTCATCATCAGGATGGCTCACTCCCTGGGCTGGTAAGACTAGTAGACTAAACCTGGGTATGCTATTCCTCTTTATTGGTGCAAGGATAATACACTGCTGTTACCAACTAATTACTTGCTACGCATCCAACACTGTAATCAGTTTTACTAGGGTTAAAATAATTGAAATTATTTGAGATACTGCAAAAAATGCTGTTGCCAGATGTTGCCATATCTTCTTGATTGTTGCCTTTTTTCACTGAAATTGTCTTGTGAAAAATATTTATTCTGTGGGTTGGTCTGCAATCGTGCCTTTGCCCTTCATAATTCACTGAGTCTACCGTGTGATTACTTACCTTAAATGACATCGGTGTATTTTTTTTTTCCCCCTCATGGAGTAACCTAACCTTTTTAAACAGAAAGAGGTATTTCTTTTGTGTCTGCAATTATCCTAATTACTAATTATGTGTCCTATAAGGCTGGAAAATAAAATCAAAATAAAGAAACCTATTACTTTTGTACTGGCACATCCAGTGTCTACAATATCAGCACTGTTAATTCTTATTTTTGGGTGTAACACTTCCCTTCTGCAATCATACTTGAAAACAGAACTCATATTTCCAAAGCCACAAATATTAGTAAAGCAAATCAGGGAGTTTGATTGCCAAATGTGTTCATGTATATTTTTTGTATTCATCTTTAACTCTTAGGAAGAATTTTCACACAGTGAAATTTAACGTACAGTAAACACAGAATAATGATGTAAGATTATCATGATGTGTAAATAGTCACAAGGAAAAAAGAAAGTGATGAAGAAAAAGGAAAACACTGACCTGAACTTGGATTTCGAGATGGTTTGACTAGGAAAAAAAAAGAAAAAAAAAAAAAGAAACACATTTTTAAGAATGTGGAAAAAATAAAAATTTCATTCTCTTTAGAATTTTGCAAATAAATACATTAGAATTACATATACGTAAAACCAAGCTTTTAACAAAATGTATCATGAGTGCTGAAATTCTACTGTCTGTTATTTTCTGAAATACCATTGCTAAAGTTTCCCAAATTTTCTAAGTGATAGAAAGGAAATCTCCTTTAAAACTAAATAAAAGTAAAGTTAGCTGCTTGGAAGACATGAAAATCTGAGCGAATAAATGGTGAACATCATGGGATATAATAATACTCCCATACACTCACCTATTGCCTAAAAAAATTACATATGCTCCAGATCACGCACAATTAAAACAGAAAATGTTTCTTGTTACCTGTCATAGTGAACTTCAGTTCTTTTCTTATTTTGGACATTAACTATATCTTACAAAAGCTTTCAGGAAATCATGACTCCACTAGAAGTTTAGTTAAATCAGTTTATATCTTCTTAACTTGAAAATTTTTAGGAGTGCTTTAATGCTGTAATAATTGGTCTAAAACTACTGAAATGCACAAAACCCAACGTGTCACACAAAGCCTAACTATTTCAAAGTTTTGGGTAAATAAACAAAAGAGAAAAGATGATTCTTCCAAATTTTGAGATGATGAGGGTGGGTAATTGAAATCAGTCTGTGTACTCACCATAAACTCCCACAGCATGTTGGGTTCTCTCCTTCTCCACTCACATTCTCTGTGTTCACGGATTCTGTTTCACTGGTGGGCATACTTGCTGTTAGGAGACAGAAACTGCTTTAGATTGAGAGCCAAGCAAGGCATTATACAGAATGTAATCTCCTCTTCTAGTGCAAGAATGCCTCCACTTTTTGCAGGGCTGATGAGAGCTTGAAAGATCTAAGGAATAGCAGATGAAGTTAAGACACTTTGCCAGTCCTCCTCTTAAAAGAAAGCACAGAGTCTCAGAGTGCATTGTAGCTTTTTTGTTTCTTTTCTCAGCTGCTGAGAACTCACTACAAAATACAGGAGTTTTGTAACAAAGAGCATGCTACCCCTAGTAAAGAAATAAACCTGAGCTAGATTTTGTAACTTTCATTTAAGAAGTCTTCTGTTAAACTAATAAACACCTCCAGAGTGTTAAGTGGTAACACACTTGCTAATTCCATAATCAAAGTTCTTCTGAAAATAGGAACTCTCACACTCTGATCTGACTGAACACTCTATGCTTTTACTTCTATTATGAATTATCAAGGCAAGATGCTAGAAAGTAGTTGTGCCTGAAAAATGCTCTATGAGCAGAACAGGAAGGAGCACTGGAACAGCAGAGTGAAAAATACTACAAAGGATAATTAGAATTACTATTAATAAAAAGGTGATTATTACATTTGTTACACAATTAATTACTGTATATATAGCAGACCATTACTGAATTGCTAACAATTGTACCTAATGGATGTTTTAGACAAAACTCATTTGCAGATTGGTCAACACTATTTATGTTCAAATCAACTGAAATATAAAGGGAGGACAACATAGGTCAAAAGGTGATAGCAAATGATGAACAGCCAAAGTTTCTCTGTACTTCCTAGAGGAGAACACTACTCCCATACCTGCAAAACATGCATGAAAAGCAAACCTCAGGAACAATGTAGTATTAAATTAATATTGCTAGTTTACACAGTAGAAATACCACATGAATTAGGAAAAAATAAGAGGTGGAAGATCCACTGAAATTCAAGTAGAATGGTAAAAATGAAAGAAAACAGAATATCTTAAGGGTTTTCTGGGGTGTACCTTCTGTTCTGATTGGGGTTTTTTGCTTTTTGTTTGTTTGTTTGTTTGGGTTTTTTGGTTTTTGGGTTTTTTTCTTATTTTGTTTTGTTGGGGAGGATTTAAGTCAGTGTCTGCGGACTGAGCATTGAAGGCAGAAGGGCTATTTCTGTTAGGGATGTCTCACTACTTTGTACCGTAAATGAGGCTTATCTTAAGTGAGACTCAAGAATTAGGCCCTGAATTTTCTGATTTGTCTACACATCAGTTACAAAATGAGTTCTCTGCACCTCTTCTACATTGCCTCAACACTGACACAGAGATCCATGGAAGTGGAAAATGTTTCCATGCCCATCCATTCCATCCAAGTTGAGAGACTGACAGGTCTATGAAGATTAGATGCTCAGTTGCTATTTGCAACAGCTGAGAATCTGTCCCCATAAATACAAGTCACCATTACACGAAATGTTAAACACAGAGCTGGCATAAGAAAGATCAATCCAAAATGTCCATGCAGGCGTTGGAATAAATCAGGCACTTCAGGAAGTAAGCACACCAAAACCTTTCACAAGGTTCTTCTGATTTGATGAATCTTTTAAAATATTACTGTAATTACTTTACATATGAAAAAATTCCTGGCTAGCACCTGCAAGTGCCTCAATTCTAATATCATGCTTCTCCTTATAAATCAATTTTAAAAGATGAATACTGTTAGTCTTGTGTGCACTTCACAGCTTACCATCACAGAGTTCGAAAGGAATGGCATTCAAAAGTAAAGCAAACAACCTTCCATGATATTAAAATTCAAGCATTAAAATTTCAAAGGGCTTAAGGAAAAAATATTACAAAACTATTTTAGACAGTATCAGATCTTCAGAGCTAATAGTTCTTATGTTAAAATGTCAGAGTCTTTTTCAATAAATTCAGGGAGTTTCCCTGTCTGGTAAAAAACTGAAAAGGTCATCTTGTGCTGGGTGACCTGCATGCTGTTAGGAAATCCAACATTCTAGCCACTGAATAACCAACATTTTAGCACTTATGATGGGCAGCAGCAAAATACGAGTGCAGGAATCGTGTTTCATACCCTGTTGTTAAGAGCTGCATGTAAAAAGAGCTAGGCCTGCTTTTGGAAGTATTGCATATGTGCAATGCATGTTTCACTTGTGTTTCAATTCTATCAACCCTTCCTGTATATAAGGCAGTACCTAGAATCCAGTTCCTCATAAAGCGTCACCAGTGTCACAAAACTGCTATTTGTTTTAATACATGCCAAATATTTTTTAAAAGGGTGTAAAATAATATAGTTTTAATTGAAGTCTACCTAGACTTGATGCATTAACCCAGAGTAAGAAATATCATCCCTTTTTGAACACGACTGCATGAATTAAAACAAGCCAGTGCCAGTTCTGCTAATTACTAAATGCAGCCATAATATTGCTCCCTATTTCAGACAGGGCCACTGCCCTACCTCTGTTAGTGACCTGCAGGTGCTGTGTTGCAAAAATGAAAAAGGAACAAAAGAGCCATAGACAGTTCAGTTTACATTATAAACTCAGCTATTATTATACTGTAATAGAAGTACTGAGAAAGGCACCATGTGGAAGTCCTGCTACAGCAATGCTAGCAAGTCATTAAATCTTTAGCCAGAAGAAAACAGCAACAGCACTGCATGAGCACAATCACACTTACTAATGCAAGCAACCTGGCAAGACTTGACAAGATTCAATTTCATGACCACAGCTTTTTCAGGGTGGTGTTCATTGGGCAGCACACAAAATGAAAATTTGAAAGACCATCTGATCTCAATAAGGTCAGCTTTGAGGTCTTTAAACTGGCATTCCAGTATTCAAAGCAAGACATCAAATTTTCTCTACTTATTCACCTTTTGCCTTTATTTTACTGGCATTCTTCTGGAAAGATTACTCATGTTTCTAAATAGCATCAGCTCTCTTCAATTGTGTTAACTGGTTTCTAACAAAAGAATGCTTGGATTAGGCAATATAAACAACTAATACTTTATTGAGTATATACAAAATAGGACAAATCTATCAACTACTATGTTTTATTTCTGTAAGAAAAAAAGATTGGTTTTCTCATAATGTTCACTATTTACTTGAAATAGTTTTCACATTTTGGAGTAGCGATTTCAAAATCCTCTTCAGAACATAACATAACTAACACATTGCTAAGAGCAAGCCAGTGTTCATCAGCATTGATATGTCCCAGCCAGCTGGAGTTGGAAGAAATAAATTCCATAATCCTGCAATACGACAATTTAATGTCACTGTAGAATCCAGAAGTAGGCTAATTTAGACCCTGAATTATTGAATTGTGGTGCCAAGCATTACTGTTGGAAATGCTTTCCTCTAGAAAGTACATAATGAGTATTTTAACGTGGTTCAAATTCATTTTTGATCCACATGATGATCTCATCTCCACAGTAATGCACCTTGGGTAACTTTCTGCTTACATGTGCTGAAGGAAAAGAGCTGCAGAAGTGAAGTGATCTGTAAAGTAAGTCACATATTCAATAATAGAAATAATCTTACAATTATTTTAAAAGGTACTGTACTGACAAAATGGTGATATTCTCTCTACTCATAACAACCAACCAATTCTCCAAAGTTCTCCTAGTTCTTTCTCCGATCAGCACGTGGACGTACATACGTGTACATCAGTACACGGCTTCTGCCCAGTACTACCTATTTTGACTGTGAAGCTCATTAGGATAAATTCAGTTTAAGGAGGTGCTTCTTGGAAGTTGTTGTACATGACACTGTAGTGACGTATCCATTTTCATAGTACAGATTTAATGTTGATAGCACCAGCAATCATTCTTATAGGCTCTCTTTATAGGCAGCCCATAGAAACTCAATACAAGGTTGAATGGTTGCATAGCAGTAGAAGGAAGCAAAATAATCAGTCTTTGTTACAGAAGCATCATTGAACTAATCACTTTTAGTTTGAAGAATGACACAAACCTGGGAATGTTGTATACTCTACAGATGTGGTACTTTTAGTATAAATAGAGGTAGAGGTAATACAAAGAAAAAAAAAATCATAGTGGGATTTCTAACCCAGTAGTCTTAAATTTGAGCTACTCAGATCAGACTAGTCTCACAAAGACAGAAATAAAGAGAGTTAAGCCACCAACTAGTAATTTGGAAGAATTCTACTTGTAAAAGGTATACCTGCCCTGCAAGACATAAATGAAACTGAATCAGTGCACACATGCTTGAGAATGCCTTTGACTAGCAAGGTCAGGCACTAGTAGCAAGACAGGAAGTTTTCAAGGCAGTTCCATGTTGCTTCATGACTGACATCAGAACCTGACCCTGGCTAGTTTAAAGGCTATGTTGAAACGCACATCCAAAGTAAAATTATAACCACTGTCTTTTAGCAATCTTTATAGAAAAAATCCACTCTGGAAAGCTGTGCAAGCTATTAGACAATGTATGTAACAGTTACACAAATAATCTCAAGCAGACTTGGCATTTGGAGAAAATTAGACCATGGGGTCCTAGCAATTTCTGACTTAGTATTCTCAACTCTCTGGAGTAACTGGATCAGATATGTCAGCCTCAGTCTGAGCAACAATAGTGATTTCTTAGGAGAGCAAAGTCATCAGTTGCTCAAATAACTTTACTGTAGGTAGGATTAAAACTAGAGCTCCTAATTAATACAACTGTGGTTATGTCAAATTAATGTTTGCCAGTATTAATAATATTTTTGAAAATAATTATCAAACTCTTAGAACTCCATCCATCTTCTCCACTGTAGATGGGAAAGAAATTGAATAAAACACAAGTTACAGAAACAAAAACATCAGTAACAAGAGGATATACAGTAAAAGGTTGTTAAGTTTTGCTAGATTCCATCATAAAAGTAATATAAATAGATAGTAAATATCATCATCATCATGTTCTAAACTTACACTGTGATCCACTACAAAGCTTGTAAAATACTTTAATTTCTTCACACCTGAATTTAAAACACATGTATCATCTGGTTTACTTGTCTCTTGAAAAAGAAAACCTGTGCTTCAACAAGAACCTCCGCAGGCAAAGATACTTTAGTGGAAATCTAAACAGATTAAAGGCCACATTTTAAGAAGTAGAGCACTGCAGCACCAGGCTATTTCAAACATGCACTGAAACCAGCAGAACTGCATGCACAAGGGTCTACATGCTGAAGACGTATACATCTTTGTTATAGAAAATGCATACAATATGAGCTTTCAAAAGCTAACACGTCAAACGCACTATTGGCACAATAGAAAGGTCAACTGCAAATCAGAACGTGTGTTACCATGTTTATTGGAAGAACGGCCAAAGCAACTAAGTCTGCTTTTCTTCTTTTCCTCCATTAAGTCAGCCAATGTAACCCCTTGGTGTTAAGTACATGTAATCCCAGCATTTACACAGTAGATGGCAGCAGTTGCAACGCAAAGAATAAAAATATATGGACATATATACAACACAAGCAATGTTAGGCAAAACAAATTGCAGTTACCGTCAGCATAACTAATCAGAGCTAAATCACTCACCTCTCACTAATTTTTGCACTTTGAGTTAAATTCTCAATGCTTTTAAGACACTGGAAGTTTTTTAATTGACTTCAGGGTAACTAGCTATTAGTTCATAATAAAGACTTAGGACCTTTAGTAAAGGCACTTAGTAAATTTACAATTCTAGTAATCAAAAGGCATTCCATTATTCAACAGCACTGAATACCTGCATGCTATCAGCAGAGACGTACGAATACAGGAGATTCATATATAAATGACTTGATTTAATGACTTCTCTGCTTAGAAATTTTAGAATGCTGGGGTTGCAGGAACATAAACTACATTTCTAAAGATTATGTAAGAGGCTATTAATCACTGATTTAACTGCCTTTGAAATCTGTACCTTTTCCTGCCAGAGACAGAACAGATCTTCTGTATCCTAAACCCAGAGCTCTTCCACATAATTGAAGAGCATTATGGTGATCTTACATCACCATAAATCAGAAATAATCTTGATCATCCAGAGGTTTAGGTATTCAAAGTTGTGACATAACTGCCTAGAAGCCTGCAAATTATTATCTGCCTATCTTGGGACCCAGCCCTACCTTAAGCTTTAAAGACAGTTCTAGAAACGCATCACCAGTATATCTAGTTTTCTATAGTATACCAGACCATCTAGTTTCCTAACTAGACTATATGTTTCCTCAGCCTACTGCTCAAGATTATTAACCTGGTGATAACCATCTAAATTTCACCTGATTCCCAAACATGTAGCTCAATATCCTAACCCAGAAGCTTCCCATGGAATATCTAGATACATAGCTTGTGCTCCTCATAGCTCCCCGTGCAATGTGATATGCAGCAGAGCATATGGGATGCAAGTAGGTGGAGCAATTCAGCAACTCTTCCTCCTTTACACCCTGCTGCAGCTTATATTAAAAATTAAATTTCAAGCCACCTGCTTAAGCATATGTGCACAAACACAGAGGAGTGCTAGGACATTGCCTGTTCTAGAAAATTCCGTGCAAAATACATACGCATGCCTGAAATTCAATTCTTGGGATTTGTTTTAAAGTTCTTTTAATTACTATCCTTCTGCTATTTTTACTCTGCAAGTCTCCTTCAACTCTTAACTTACCCTAAAATTATGTCTCGGTTAACAGTATAGAGCCAAAAGTTCTCACAGACTCAACAACTGTGCAAATGAGTATTTTTTATTTATGACGCATATCACCTAGAAGTTGTTTAAGGAATGCTGAAGCAAATAACAGAATCACAGAGTTGTCATAGTTGGAAAAGACCTCTAAGATCACTGTATCCAAGCGTCAATCCGAAAAATGAAAACAAACAAAAACCACCTCACCATCCCACTAGAGTATATCCTGAAGTGCCTCGTCCACGTGGTTTTTTAATATGTCCAGGGATGATGACTCCATCACCTCCCTGGGAAGCCTGTTCAGCACCTGACTATTCTTCCTAATATCTAGTCTAAACCTCTCCACAGTGCAACTTCAGGTTATTTTCTCTAGTCCTGTCATTATTTACTTGAGAGAAGAGGCTGCACCCACCTCACTACAACCTCCTTTCACGTAGTTGTAGGGCGCAGTAAGGTCTCTGCTCAGCCCCCTCTTCTCCAACCTAAACAATCCCAAATCCCTCCCCCATCTTCATATGATTTGTTCTCCAAATGGTTCTTGTGCAGCATATCAACAAACATCCAATTTGAACAGGATGCAAAAAGTCCCTGGTATTTCACCTGCAGACTGACAAACCAAGTCTACAAGCACCACAGATGACAGCACAGTTGTCCAATGCTCTGTGCAAATTTGGCATCATCTGCAATTCTGCATGACTATCTTGTACCAAGTGTATTTACTCCATTAAAAGTGCAGTTTTTTACTTCTCAGGATTTTAAACTGATAGTCAAACCTACAGTTTATGTATTCCCTCCACAGAATATTAGTAGCAGTACTAAGCATAGTGAATTCTCTGGCTTTTTTTGCTCTGCTCTAGATAAAAACTCTGATAGTGTTACAGATTTTCATGTAGACATAAATTACTCCATTCTGGGTGACGCTAGCATCAACATCAGCCCACAAGTTGCCTTCCAGCCTCTCATAAAATCCTCATTTCCTTGCAGTCTGTAATACAGTTTCATACCCTGGTTTTATTGTGAACTAAAGGACTAATAAAATTCTGAAATTTAAAAATACAGATTTTAAAACACTTCACAACGCGCAATTCGGAGATAAGTTTCAAAAACAGATCCCTCAATATTAAACCCTGTCATTTTCATTCTTTTACTACTTCCGAAAAGTACTACAGTTTAAAAGAGCAGCTCAAATAAATTAGCAGAACTAGAAGAAAAAGAATAGTAACAATGTATTATTTCAACAAAGAATCATCTGAGTTGCCCTTGACAAACCACTTGTAGATGTATTTTCTTATATATACTCAGTGATATCTAAATTAATAAATACCATGACTTTGCAGAGCATCACATGAATAGTAAGATGCTATTTAGCATCAGTATACATTGAAATCTGGACTTGTATCTCATGTTTAGCATTAAATCCCAAATCCGTGTTCTCATTTATACACAGCACTTAAAGGTATGTATGTAAACGTGGCTAAGAGGCTAAAATAACAACTTCTAAATTATGACAATAAAATACTGCTGTTTCTCAAAATTTCTGACAAAGTTATTGATTGTAACTTCTACAGTTGTAACAATATCATGAAACTAATTACTCAGGTCAGAAGCACTAGAGGGCCACTACAGCATAAATTACTTTTCCTATAATACACTATACACTACTGTCAAATAAATACATTATAAGCAAGTGAGAATTATATTTCTTAGTGTTGAACAAAAATCCCACAAGATTTCATTTAATTCCAGTCAGTTAATACATCTACTAAAACAGGACTTTATATAGTTTTCTGGAATATCAAGAAGAAAAATCTAGAATATAATTTCCATACTTTGGGGGGGGGGAAGTCCTCACTATTAGCAGAAGGTTATTTCTTGACTAGGATTTTGGCCATATTTTTTAAGCTTTTTATGTTCTTCTTATTTCTACTGCATGCACATACAGGTAAACACACATTCTTCATGACTACAGACTTATCATGATGCTTAGTGTCACAGAGCTTGTATACCCTAACTTTTTATAGAAGATAAATAATTTTTTAAATCTTAGTAGTGACTGAGTGCAGACAATGATTTGTACTTAGACAGTGCACCACAGAATTTTGCTCTAAGATTCAGATTCACCTCTGTGACTAAGAATTCCTATATTAAAGGTCATGATTGCTCTGCTAACAAACAATTTGGCAAACTGAAAATCAGAAAAAAATCAGAAAGCAGCATCAGATATGCTGCATTAACTCCAGTGTAACAATCTTAACAGCAGTCAAGCCATCCCATACAGAAGTATTAGAGAGTAAAGAACACGTACTGTTCCGCTTGCCTTCTTCATCAACCTCTTCATCATTCTCAGGGTCAATGTCTTCTGCCTGTGTAATCCAGTCTAAATATCCCTTCAGATCTTCTTCAAGCTGCTGTTTTTCACGTAGCTTCTGAAAATCCCCTCGGGCCTTAGCTTTTTCTCTTTCCTTGGAAAATTCTCTATCAAATTCAGACAAAGCAGAAAAAAATACTAATTGTCAAACTCCTGGGCATTTTAACCTAGGTCTTGACATTGCAGAAAGTAAAGACATAAAAACTGAACTGAATAAACTACACCAAAGATTTGAGAGCTTCTTTGAACACAAGACAGTAACGCAAAGAAGTCATGGCAAATCCCTATCACATTTCATCCAAAATTTCAGAGCTTTTATGATTCAACTGAAAATTAAGCAGTATTCTTGAGTCTTCCCATACATGAAAAGCACCCCACCCCCCTTTTTATGTGGTCTTCTATACAGATTTTGAAAAACAGCTTTATTTAGTGTCTATGAAGAGAAAGTGACTTACAGTAATGAAGTAATTTCGGAGAGTTTATTAGTTTCAGTGAAATGGAAATTCTGTCAGCCATTTCTAAAAATCCTTCCTCTTCCAAGCATGGTTTATTGGCCATGTCCAAGCATACTCATTTCAGTATGTGGTTCACAGAATTCCACTAATAAGCGCTCTCAACTACATCATGCAAAGACTCCTGCACTGTTTGACATCTGGATGTTTTGCCCCTTTGCTCTCTAACAGAACCTAGAAACCTTGTTCTCATTGATCAGAAATGTATCCTTTTCTCTAAGTTTCATCCCTTGACTCATTGCTCCAGTCTCAAGACAATGTATTTGACCGTCTTTCTAGTTTAGTTAGTGATTTGGGTCAGTCCCTAAATAATTATGGAATGATAATTATTTTAATTAAGTCACGCTCTTTGAGAAGGAGGTTGGATAAAATGGCCAACTGAGGTCTCTTCCAATCTGAATTTCTCCATGAATCTACCCCCTAATGATATGCAACTGAAGAGAATTATCATATAATTCTTGCACCACATTTCATATGTTGACATTACAACATTTGGTGTTATGCACAGCTCCCAACACCTAACTCCCTTTGCTAGAAGGATCAAAATAATTTTCCAATTATCTATCAATGTGCATGATTATTGGTAGGCAAGCATCTTTTGAACGGCATTATAACTATGAACCAACTCAGTTTGTCAAATTATGGCTGTTCTGACTAACCTTTTAATCTTACAACAAAATGGAAATTAAACTAAAAAATGGTTATAGTCATTTCATTTACTGTGAATTTGCAACCACTAGTTATTGTGAATTTCACTTGAAAATATTCCCTAATTAGTACACTCTCAAGGGGAAATTTATTAAAGCATTCAATAATATCCTTTTTCAAGTGAAAAAATATTGGGAAATAATTTAACAAGATGAATGCAATTATCAATTTGTTGTTGCTCTGCTAACAAAATATAGCAGAATAACAGAAAATCGCAATTTTTCAACGTAATATTTCAGCTTGATGACAGAAATTACTTATTTGGAATTACAAAAATATAATCTCTCCAGGTTTGGGGGTTTTGTTTGGTTTTATTACTTGCAGTGTTCAAACATCTGCTGAACAGGAAACTTCTGCTCTAACATTAGTAAATTTAAGAGTTAAGCTCTTCACGTGCAACCATACAGATTTTTTTTAGGGTTTTTTAACACTACGTTACAGAAGCTAAAAAGTTTTTGTTTGCAAAAGCTAAGAGGCAGGCACTACACCTTTTACAGTTAAGGCACGTGGAGATTACCCCGTTCCATCTGATGGCACTGTAAGAAGCTGAAGAATGCCAGCATTTGCTTTGCATTTGCTACCCTTCACCTAGCACCCAAGGACAAGGTCCATCTAAAATCCATCTCTTCACAAAAATTCTTGTGAAAGAGAGAGATCAATGTATCTCTCTAAGGTATCATTTCCTTTTAAAAGCAACAAAACAAACCTGAAAGATTTCTTTTTTTTTTTGGGCACAAAATGTCACAAGCCTATAACAAACTGTTTGGTTTGTGGAACTCTGGGTTTAAGCTTCTCTCAAAGCAAGAATAAAAGAGACTGTCCTTTACATCTGATTGAGGCAACATACTTGTGACTCTCATTCTATAGGCAGCCTTTTTGAAAACAAACAAACAAAAACAAAACCACCCATCCCCCAAAAACAAAGCAAGCAAAAAACAGAATAAACAAACAAACAAACCAAAACACAAAACACCAAGCTATCACAGCATAGTGTGCAATCAGAGCAACAAGCTTTGCTAGCTTTTTCTATTTGTAGTTTATCCAGTTAAGTACTTCCAATGTTTTTCATTAGGGTGAACGGCATGTGATATATGTGGGTAAGGTAAAATGAAAGCTGCTGTTATTATATGGAGGGAAGTGAAAGAAATAATTTAAAAACTAAACAGTTGGCAAGGCTGATACTTTCAACAGCACTTCGCCGATAACTGAACTGCCTTTTAACTTCAACTTTACACTAAAATGGCTGCACACAGACAACTGAACAGTTTTTCATATATATACACACAGCTAGCTGACCTTTCCCTTTAATACACCACAGAAGTCGGACACTGTCTTGTCAAACGTCACTACAATTTATCAGTAGGGGAAAATGCAATGGTGTTTAATTTTCATTATATTTTAGAATTTTACTTTTATTTTTAATATCTGACTGTTTCTAAGGAAGCAGAGCACAGGAGAAGACCGCATTTTGTTTAGGGGAGGAAGGAATCTGGCTCTATGGTATTTCTTTCTATGACAGTGACAATGAAGTGACCTCCCTCAGACATACGTACATACATATTGCCTTTACTGAAACACAGTGAATAAGAAATGGAATGGAATTAAATGGAAGTGGAGTGAAATGAGTTTCCCTTAAGCAGAACAAAAGCACTTTTTCCCCAAGAATAAAAAGTTTTTTGAAAAAGATGGTGAGGGTTAGAGGAGGGAGAGATGTTGGCTTTTTAAAGCTTCTGACAAAGACATTTAGAAAAAAAAAACCCTTATTTTATATTTAGACAAACACATGTAGATATTGGCTGACCTCCTAAAAGCACTAAGCTGCTTGTGCAGCATTTCATGGCTGTGGAGAGCATAGGCAGGGTCCAGGGCAGAAAGAAAGCTTTTGGCTATATAGGAAGCTGACGTGGTATTCCAAAGACCTGAACTGGTCCCTGTGACTGTCATCAACCCAGTACTCGGTCCAGAAGCCTGGGAAGCTGACAGGCTTAGGAAGTGACACATTAATTGTGGTAAGTGGACTTAAGCTCTGTAAATATTTAGTTTCACAAAAGCCTGTGCTAATAGCTAATTCAAAATTCGTATTTCATTCTGTTTTGATAAAATGACCTGGATCTGGCATTTAAAAGTGTCTGTTTGGGGGTGGATGAATGTTGGTCATTGACTAAACTGACAAACTTTGTATTCCAAGAGCTGTTGTGACTTTGCTAGCATTCATATGGGTCTCTTCACTAAAATGTGTTTTAAATCACTCTTCACCCAACTTGCAAAGTGAAAAATCCTGACAAGCTACTCTAATGTGACACAAGCATATCTGAAATTAAAATCAGGCTTATGGCCTGTAAAATTTCAGTTTAAAAATAAAATGGATTTAAGTAATTTTCATAACGCACAGAACTCAATGAATGTTTTTGTCCTAATGTCAACCAGAAAAAAAGCCAAGCTTACTACTGTCTCATATTTTAAAGGGTAATAGGTTTCAAAATTAAGATTTTATGATAGCTGGGCTACAAAGAGCTTTCTGCAAATCTCTGCTTCTGAAGAATCTTATAAAGCAGACCTGCATATCTCATATAACACCACCTGATATATATATAATTACCTGTTTGCATTCAAAAATGTGTTTTCTTCAAAACTGTTTATTACCTAGATGGAAACAGTTCAGGATTTGATTTCACTGCAAATAGGAATAAATCAGACTACACAGCCCTAGTCAGACTAATTTTGATCTAGTTAAATATGACTAAAAATTGCAACACATGACAATATCCTGTAAACTGAGTTAAGTTTCAAATTGCAGCCATAGTGTAAATACCTTGGTCAATTGCACCTATAGGAGAAATAAGGCATCACTTGCAAAATAAAGCATTATGTGGATGCTCATCTACATAGTCTTAAATTTATTTTTAGTTATAATAAAGCTACTAGATAAAAGGCAAGTTTTATTTCTATTGCCCAAAAATTCCCTGTCTCATTGCAGAAAGATGATTCAGTTCTGTTTACGCACAACACCATCGTCATCAATGGTTGTTGAGGCAGAAGCATATAAAGTATAGGGTTTGAGTTCATTCTTTGATAGTCTGGGGCAATCATTTTCATGCCAGGTTTTTCTTTCTTCAACAGAATGAAATAATCCCTGCTGGTATGCATCAGCCAGGAATGGCTTGATCCAACAGAGTGGAGATGGCAGCAGGGAGTACCTACTGGGAGTCAATTACAGCTCTCTAGTTCTCACACCTTAATTTGAGGCAGGGTCATATTAACCCAAAAACCTAAGACAACAATTTACTTAAGTGTGCCTAGTACACTCTCCCTTTTCTCTGTAACTCAGATGTAATAACTGAGATGACACCTTATACTGGCCTCCTGACAGCTCAAAGTTTTTCCATGACAAAAGAAGACACTTTTCATATGGGGGCTTGTGCAGCAATATGTGTTGCTGTATCTCCTATGCATTGCTAGGGATTGATGACAGGGAAGAAACAGTTGCCTTCAATGTCTAAGCATAAACCACAGCACTAATTCTTAGTTGGCCGTATTACTGACCTTCTGTGTCACTGCACATGCAGTGAAAGAATTAATGTACTGCAGTATGCAACTTACTGTACAGAGGGTCTGGTATGTGGAAAGTGTTATGTTAATGCCATACGTAGAGCTGTTACCCAGACATGCTAGACTCTCATTTATTTGCAGAGAACAGTCACATAATAACTAAAATGTACTCACAGAAGCACAGTGTTGGCCACCAGACTCACAGAAGGTGTTTCACACAGTGGTAACCACACCAACCAACAAATTGGCAGAATCAAACCAGAGAACTCTAATTGTTTCAAGTGTACAAATAAGCATGGACAACAGCTCACAGCTGGGTATAATGTGTAACAGATGTAGAGAGACATAAAAAATGTTAAGTAACATTACATATTTAATTGCTTGCAATTTGTATAGATCACTGTTACCCTTTCTTTTAGAAATAGTAAGAACTCAGACTGAAGACTAGATGAATTTCTGCATGACAAAGAATTCTAGCAGAAATTTTCCTTGAACAAGGAGCACTGGCTTCTTGATGGGGAAATGCAAACTAGTATTACCTACCCATAGTTATTTCTATAGCATTTGTTAGCGGTTGACAAAATGGATATTCAACTGCTCCAGCACAACCTCTGCTTAGCTGAGGGCCTGTATAGCATTATCGTGCCAGAGTGAACATGAATGGAATGGGATCATCTGTGGGAACAGCAAATAGGGGAAAATTGAATAGAGCAACAAAACTGAGATCTGATGTTTCAAACTGTTGGTATCGCTGCATATATAAAGATACACTAATTCTGTCCCAAGTACAGACCTATTTGGCTCAGAACACACTGGATTTCTTAGGGGAAGGACTGGCAGCACTGAGCATAGGACTGTACCCCAGAGTGAGTTCACCCCACCAGAGTGATGTGCACAGTTTTTGAAATTGATGCGATTTGTTACTTCCCAGAGGCTCATCAGCAAGCATCTCACAGGACTAATCCCTAAGAAGCCTTGGTATGATAAATTCATACAGGACTGAAATAAAACCAGTTCCCTTCAAGTTCTTACTCAGGAGTACTGAACTACTCCCATTGACTTAAGTGGTCTCTGTCCAAAGCAGTTGGTTAGAGTTACTGCTGTAGACAGCTAAAAGTACTTGCTGACTATTTATTGTTAGTATATTCAACTGATCGATCAAATATAATATTTCCTTGGTTTGTATCTATTTGTGTTTGAGTTTTATTTTTAACAGCCACACAGCAATCAAAATTCTGCTTTAGGTCATAACCTGCTGAGATCTAGAGCTGAAGTCCTATTCCTCTTTTTGAGTACATACTCTATTTATCTGTGTGAGGGAGTTTATTTTTTTATCCAAGCCTTCCCTCTGCTGTGAAAGGGAACACTGTCAAAACCAGTTCATTTCCCTTTTGCTGAGAGACTACGGATGACAGTTCAGCGCCATTTTCTATTTGGTGAATCATTATTCAAATGCCTTTTTCTACAATTTTAACCATATATACTGTAGACAACAGTTCTTAGGTGTATAAGCTTATCTGTGCCAACAAATTTTATATGACATTAATTGACAGATATTGCCATGAGATTAGCATGGATGAGTACATACACTTAGCTTTTAGAATCATTATTTACATATACTGCAAATAATACTGTGGGAAAGGGGAAAAAAAAGCCCAACACATTCTCTTACTAACCCGCAAGACTCACATGTAGAAGAATGCATGTAAGGACATGTAAAATCTTATGCTTTAGTGAGGCAATAAATCCAAATCACAAAGATTTATTAAAGTGTGTTTGAAAGGTCTTACTTGTTCCCATGGCTACCCAAAGAAATACTAGTGCTTTGAGAAGAAAATGCCATCAGTGGAAACCATCCCCTAATGATAAGGATTATCTCCAGGAATAGATTATGATGCATCATTAAAAGCCATGCCTTTTGATGAGTAAATTAGGAAGTTTTATAATTTATTATTTTCTCTATTCATATTTCATGCCTGTCACACATGCTGTACGTAATCAAAGCTACATGTAAAAGCAGGCTCTTGAAGCGTTCTGCTGCCCTTCATAGAGCTAGAATTTCTGGGCAGCTCCTCAGTGGCAACATCTGTACCATTTGATCAAGTGTGAAGTTGCCCCAAAGATGCACTGTCTAATCCTTGCATTATCACCAGAAGAATTTTTAAGAAGGGAAAAAAAGGTGCTCTGGTATTTCTTACAGACTAAACCCACTCCCTGCTGCTGGCTCAAAAGATACAGCAATCAAAATAGAGTGTGGCCACATCATGGCCACCTTGCAATTTCTAGGTGCTAAAACAATTATTCAGAGCCACATAGAGCTTTAAATTTTTAATGTGAATGAGCAAAATGCAGACCAGCTCAAGTTAAAGATATCTGAATACATATATAGCAGCTTTCCAGAGCTGCAAGCATTTTGCTCCATGTTTCCAAATATTGAAAGAATTCAAAAATTCAGTCTTATTGTGAGAGAGATCAGCTGACAGTTCTACACGTCCAGCTACATTTCTAAGAAATTCATCGTGCTGAAAAAAAACATCTACAGACACATGTTTTGAACCACACTTCCAAACACACTCTTAGATATATTTCTGAAGCTGGATCTGGAGTCAATTTTTTCTAATATGTATAGGGAAGAGGTGTTTGTCAATTCTGTTCTCAGGCCAGAGCTCCAGCCTTCTTCAGAGTCCTGTGCTGAAGTTCGACCAAGAACCATCACAGCCCGTAGACCATATCCAAAGGCTGGTTCTAGGTCAATTTCTAGAGTATTTTCCAGAAACAGATCTTAGGTCAATCTTTCCCACAGTAGGAGCAGGGCCATTTCCAGGGTCTCTTCCAGAGCTGAATGTAGGTTCAATTGCCCAACCAATTACTGGAGATAAATTTAATGCATATTCTGCAGCCCTTTCCAATAGCACTTTCTGGAGTTCTTTATAGAGGTCTTTACCAGAGCTGCTCAAGCTATTTTAATCTCTCTTTTGAGCTGATTCTAGAGCCCATTTCTGAAGAACATAGAATCATAAAATGTCTTAGGTTGGAAGGAGAACATCTCTAGATCTGAGCCTAGGACAATTTGTACAGGTCACTGCTGGACCTGGAACCATTTCTGATGTCTTGTTTTAAAAATATCTCTGTAATTTCTGAGATAAAACTAAAGCCTGAGCTGGATCTGGAGTCGTTTCTAAACCTGTCCTGAAGTTTTTTTATAGAATGCCTTTTCCTGTAGAATCCAGCAGACTGAATACAGGGTGTCAAATACAGAGTAAAGCAGAGTATTTTGAAAAACCTGAATTACCTCAAGCCTGTTAATTCTCTCCAGCCTTGTTATTCAAGGGAATATTTAGAAAAAAAAGCCCCCCCCAAGTCAGCTTCCATGCATAAATTAAAATATTTATCACGTGCAGATTACACACACACGCATTATTTCTATTAATTTACACATCTGCAATTAAAAACATGAACTCTATTTTTAAGAATGTCACCTTCAGCAGACAAAACTGACAAGGATCACCAGGAAATACTCACCTTCAGATACGGCTAGATGTAAAACAAAAGATCTCCCAAATCATCATTCTCATCCATTTATACAGTATCTAAATACATCAAACATGCAGTGCACAAGAGGCATTACAGGAATACAAAGGGGCAGATGATCACAGAATAACAAAGGAGTGCAAAAAGATGAATGAATATTTTAAAACTGCAAACAGATCAAAACAGCAGACAGATTTAAACATACACAGCATAAGTTGATATTACAGGAAGTAACACTTTCATAGAGAAAAGGTGTATTAGGCATTCAGATTCCACTCCCAAAATCTGTATGCAAAGCCATGCTTTTCAAGTTGGTGTAATTTTTGCATTCTTGAAGTTTGATTGGTTTAGTAAAATTTACTTTGTAGATTTATTATAAACCAAGTTTCATGCTATGATTTGAAGAACATAAAACCTACAAGCTAGTAACTCAAACAAAAGAGCAAAGAATGCACGTGTTACATATTCAATGCTTAGCTCTGAATGAAAAATACTAGCTTTCTACTAAGGAAGGGAAACACATCCGTAGGATTTTGCTAGTACTTCATTTTTATCTGTAAAATTCAGATAGGTAGGTCTAAACAGAAAACATGTGAAAAATATTCAATATTTATATACAAACAGAATTTAGTGATCAAAATCAGTATTCCACGGTGGCTCTGGTCAGAGTTTCAAACAAGTATGCCAGGACATTTTCTTCACCTCTGTACCAAACACTAGTTTGGTGTGATAGGTTTATCTTTTAGGAATACTTTATTTTCCTTTCTCCTTCTGCTCAACATCAGTCATTGCTGATATTTATATATCACGTCTCAGTTCACTAGTACCATTTCTTCAGCATAGAAAACAAATAAAAAAAGAGTTTTAGGACAGTAATTTCACGTATTTAGGGCAAACAATTCATCAAGCACCCTGAGCATTGAAGTGACACTCCAGTTAGGTGACACTGGCAGAACATAAATTTAGGAATTAATTACTTTATGAATTTAAGGGAAGTTTACATCAAAATTGACACAGCAATTTCTGTTTGCTGGAAATCAAAGGCAAACCAGCAAGTGTTCTGAAGAGCCTCAGAGCTCTACAGATACAGCAATACCTAGAAATCAGTTGTGATCTTCTAGTCTGCAGAACAGAATGCAAGGACAAAAGGACATCTCCCTTGTATTGTAACAGCAGCTGAAGAACTCCATATCTGAACAAGTATCATATACTGTAGCAAACCTTATAACTTATTTTAAATGCATTAAATCAAATTTAAAGCTTAGCTGTAGGGGTCTCTAAATTTCCAATACTTCAGTAGAAGAAATGAACATGTGCATCAAAATACCAAATCTGACACTACTTTCCCCACTTCTTTTCAAAAACATGAGTATCTGAAACCAGTAGCAATTTGAGTCACGCAAGGGAAATGGGGAGTATTTGGTTAACTGTTACCCCAGGACACCTTCACACAACAGGAAGAAAACTAGTTGCTGTTTATGATCTTTTTAAGGGCCAGGGCAAGGAACTGTGAAAACCTAATCCTCTAATGACTTCAGTGGGAATCTAGTCACACAGCAACATCAGGTAACAGTATCAAAAGAAGAAATGAATCACAGTGCCACTTCCCTCACTTATCTGCCCTTATCATTCTTGTTTGTCCAGTGTGCCTGTGACATGAAAAGTAGGCCCTTAGTTTTCCAAAAGTTTACACATTTGTCACTAAATAAAACAAAATGGAGAGGACTCTCTAAATGAGACTTTACAGGGTAGGTCTTAGAAGGAAGAGATTAAAGCTAAAAATCAGCAATGTGTCTTTGGCACTACATCTTGCTTTTAAACTTTTGTTTTTTTGAAGTGGCTCTGACAGTAAGGTAAAATTATGCTGTCTCTACTTTCCTGTGTGCAACAGTAATATATCAGAGAAACATCACAGAATGGTTTGGGTTAGAAGGGACCTTAAAGACCATCTAGTTCCAAAAATTAGTTATTAAAAAAAAAAAAACCACAAACCCCACATTGTAAAACTACTCATCAGATTAAAATTCTCTTGTAACATAATTATATCAGCAGCTGAAAATTTTGTCTGATTGCCTGACTTCCAGGAATAATAATAACGTATTATTATTCTTTCAAAGCTAACATACAACACAGCAAAGACATGATTAGGGCTGCACACAATCATCAGTCTGACAACAGCATCAGCTATGGTGTTAAGGCTGCTTTCTACACAAGAGAATTTTTTCTGCTGTCTAATAAAGATGGCACAGCTTGCAAAGATTGCCAGAAAATATCATTTGCTGCATAACTAAAGGCTAATATATACAATTATATTAATTTTCTTTTAGTGCATGCTAGCAGGATCTTTTAAGATAAAATATTTTTACCATATACTAGTGTTTCCCAAGCTCAAGTGTGTTAGAAACCACGAAATGGCAAAGGAAGTGGAATTGTAGCCTCAGTGAGGGGGTTTCGTAAGAAAAAAAACTGTTGCCATAAAGTGCAGTTTTAAATTACATTATACAGATGCTACTGACTCCACTAAGTTCTTGTCTGGTACACAAACCAACAAAAAACTGTGACAACTCCCACTAACAAGTATATGAAATTGATACCTGACTATTGGTAAGTACATCAGCTTGCTGGTGCAGGTTGATGCAGCAGTATACACAGCCCTACAATACAGAAAGTGCTAAACACATTGTGTCAAGGTAACCCGTTCTTTCTGTAGGACAGATCTGGAGGTACCCATTAAAAATATTCTGCAATGTGACTGGTAAACACAAATACCACTTCAATTACTTCATGGATATTTGAACAAAAGCAAAAATTGGGCTTTCAGAAAAGGACACTTGTCTATAACTACAGGAGAGAATATCTGTACAGCTGCACCACCCATCTCAGTGTGCAAAATAATGTTTCTCCCTGATGGAATATTATAAAATAAAGAGATTAGTGCCTCATTTAATGAGGGGTTTTTTTGGCAAGCATGGTGAACATGATGTCAGACAGATACAGGCACTAGAATCACACACTTCAGTCAAAATAGCAAACATTGGTAGGATGACGTAAGAATCTCAAGTACATGCAAAAAAGCCATCGCTGAGAAGCTTGAGTAAATGCAGAGGCCATCTTACAAGTAGCAGTAGCATACACAATGTTAACTCAACTGCTTACCCACTAAGTACACCAAGAACCAGGTTAAGTACGAAAAATGAGCCAAGGATGATAAGACTAACAAAATAGATCCATGGCCATTCACATCCTATTGCATCATTTACCTGTAAAATGTAAGGAAATAAGTTATGATTCAGTCATTCATTAAACAGCAGAGTCCTTTTTGCAGCTGCCAGATCACGTAGGTTTCAACACTGAAAGTTTATGGCTTATTCAGATTTTTTAAAAAATTAATCAATGAACATTCGTTTTAATTACTTACCCAAATTATGTTGTAGATGTGATGCCTTTGATTAATTAAAATATCATTTAAATAACTGCAGGAGAATTATTAGTCCTTTTTATAAGTTTGCCACAAGTATGGACATGAAAAATACATACTAGCAAGTCTAAAATCTGATTTTGGTATTGGCGTGTTATTTATGTGATAGCTACAGAAAATTGTTTCTGTTTAATTAGAGTTAAAAAAACAGAGGCTTATTAAAGACGTCATCACAACAGAAGTCTCACCTGTATAAGATAACCTGTGTGTTCATGGCAACTGAATTCAGGACTCTGCCTTCATGATGAAAAAGGTGTATGCTTACCCGCTCAATACACCAAGAACAAGATTTAGTACGAAAAATGACCCAAAGATGACGAGACTGACAAAATACACCCATGGCAATTCAAATCCCATAGCATCATTCATCTGCAAGAAATAAGATGATCTTATAGAGTAGATCACTATAGTAATAGCAAGGAAGAGTCAAAGAAAAAGAGAATTGAATCATTCAGGTGAAAGAGCATTCTATGCATTCCTTCAGTATTCAAAGAAGAACACAAGAAAGGTGGCACTGGCCACATTCACTTTATATTTCTCATACACACTCTAAACCAAAATATCGAGTGAACCTAGTATTAAGATCAAAAATATTACCAAACATAAAAGGAGCACTGCATCAGTTCTGTCCTTAAATACTTAGAACATGAACTAAATTTCAGAGCTCACTAATTAAAAATGCTTACAAAGCATAGTGAAATATTTGGATTTTTAGTTCATATATATCCTAGGTATGTGAATGATCCTTTGAGAAAAGAAACAGTAAAATATTTATCAATAATACAAGCAATACTTTCTTTGTAACATGGAATTTCAAGATATTTTTTCCCCAAAATACTACAGCTGAATGCACTCAGACATTTTAAAATAATTTTAAAAAAAGTAAATGAGAATGAAATTGTGTAAAAACACGATCACAGTTTTATGAAAGTGAAAAACAAATCAAATTTTAGAAACAGTGGAAACATGGAAATATTCCAGGAAACAATTCTGAACAAAAAATGTATCATGGTTAAATGAAGTTTTAAAAGTTGTTACTGTCTTTTGTTTGGTTAGTTGATTTTTTTAAGTACAGTTGAAGTAGCAGAGTTTTAAATACATTCTTTATAGAATTACACAAGCTTGTCTATAAAGGTCTTTTCCACTGTCTATTCTTAGCAAGCTCATTATGTCTATCAGAAGATGGACTTAGAAATATACCCATGAAAATCTAAAAAAGCCTATTCAGAAAATCAGATACTTGAAAAGAGAAGGAAAATGGTTTTGTGTGTAGCATTCAGGTACAAAAAGACATTTTGATTTAAGTTAAAAAATAATTATGACTTGGAACTTCTTGGAAATGTCTCTTGTGGATGAAGAATTATTCTGGCTTTTTTACTTAGACTGACAAGTTTGCATTAGGTATCTTCTTCTGAAAATACTTTATAACCATGAAAATCATCTGCCAATAAAAATTGCATGTGTATTTTAGACTGGATATAGCATTGAAAAACAATCTTTGGGCAAAGCTTTTTCCTCTTCTGTGAACATTGCTGTGTTTGTTCCATCTGAAGTTTGTGATTAGGCTTTGAGCTCTATCAATAGTCAAGTTAGCCTCCTATAGGCTTATTAAACATGGGAACAAATGGGTTTTGAACTGCTATTTTATTTTTTCCTCTGTCTTTTAAAAATGTATAATAATCTCAGTTTCTGCAAGGTGACCCTATGGATGGTTAGATACAAGCACACGCATTAAGTCTTTGCAGGTTAAGTCCCATAGGCACTTTTCTTCAATAATACCACTTTATACTAAGTAAACAAACATCCTAAGTAAACAAGTGTTGTTATTTTACACAAGTTCTTCATGCATCCTTTGAAATAATCTATGTATCATCTTTTGAAATGCTTCAGTAATTGAACTCAGTTACTGAGATGTACCTCACGCTAAGGAGAGCAATTGTGGTATTCTGATTTGTGACTTGGTGTTTGCAAGTCACCAGAGTTCAGAGTGAATGCATAAATTCATCTGTTGTTGAAGCCAACCTATTCATCTTATAAATCTTTTGAAAAACCTGAAAGACTATTATTTGCAATTTTACTTTGGGGGGGGGAGGAGCTCTTGGAATCACTGCAGTCAAACTTGATACACTCTTTTTGCTCACAAAAAGAACCTATTCAAGAAGCCAGTCATGCTAATTTAGTGACCCAGAAGCAAAGCTCAGACTTCCATGCTGTCATAAAGACTCCATTAGCATAGGCAACTGTGATTTACAATTCCTTCATTCACTTTATAGTGTGTAACATATGAAAAATAATCCTTCTCATTTATGCAGTTTGATTTTAACCCAAATGTTTTAGGCTAATCTATCTATAACTAATGTCCTGTGATGTAAAAACTGGAAGCTGCAGCTAACCAGTGCTAGATTCTTCTGCTTTGATTTTGGCAGATGATGAACTAACTCAAAAGCATCCCTAACTCAGGAACCTTTAATCCAGTAGAACATCTCAAATTCCTAAAATCATCAGCCTGAAACTGCATCTACTCAAGAATTTTACCATTTAACTCTAGAGACAATTAAACTCTATCCAAGCACTGTTATTTCTATTAAGTAATATTTCTGATTGCATTAATATCAGAGATGAAAGTATGAAAAGAAGTCCTTTCTTTTTGGAAAACTTCTCTGCTCATTTCCCGCATGTGTTTACCATAACTTTTAATTAAAGAAAGATTAAAAGAGTCAATTTGCCTTCAAATTAAAAACTGAGGCAGAGTTTGGTTAATATATGAACAGAGGAAAATCTCCAAACTCAGAAACAAGGTGTGTTCAAAGGATTAATACTGACTTCTCACTCAAAGTGCAGAATCAGGAGTTATGAAGACTCGAATTCCAGATGCACTGGAAATTGCAATGTTTATAAACAATAAAACCCTTTTAATTACACTAAAGTAACATCAGGAAATTTAGGAGATATCACATCTCAAATGTTCACTAAAAAGCCCTGCAAGACTCCCAGCCTCTGTGGCTCAGGGATATAATATCTACCAAAGAAATGTCACTTAATGACCTTCAGTGGACTGTCACTTTTTGAGCCTGTTACGGTTTTAGCATCTACAACACCTATTGCAAAGACATGCCCAAGTACATTCCTTCTTGATCCTCTTTGTGCCTTTTTCCAGATCTAGTCTTAAGGTGCTTGTATTTCAGGTCTAACTCATTTGTCCATCACATCAACCAGGGGAGAGATGAGATGATGGATGATATGAAGGACAAAGTTGTTTTCCTATCACTTAATTCTGTTTCACCATTGCCGTAGGTATGTACTACTCAGTTAAGTGTTTAAACATGTTTATTCTCCAGAGATGCCACTTATGGCTACACTCTGGCATTTTCACTCCTTTCATACAAACTTTAATTTAGATTTGTATGTTTAACAGTTTTTAATACAATTTTGAACTGAACTCTGAAGCTCTTCTGATCCCTTTCATAGTAACTAACAGTTCAGAAGTCCTTGGGAAAGGGCCCATTTGTTGATGCTAACAGCTCTGGAGACAAGTTACTCTATGCAATTTAAACTTATGGAGAGTAATTGATTTTAACTGTATATTTGTGTCTTTATATGTATATGTTTGTGAACATATCTTTGCAAACTCTTGAATAATTACCTTGAGCTGATATGACAAACTTGGTACAGTCTGAAAATACCTCATATGGCATTTGGAGTGACTTATCTTGTTAGATGTGCTGTAGTTGGAGTCAACTATCATTACAATGCAGTGTAGTTGATCAGAGACCAAGACTCTGAAGTAGGACATGGACAAACCCAAATTTACAGCAGACATAACCATTAATATTACACAGCAGCAGATGGCCCACTCCAATCTAAAAAAACAACTGGAAATTATTAAAATGTCTCTTTTATCCCTATCTGTGGTAACTGAGTAAAATTGCCATGCGCAATTACATGCAGATCACGGTCTTACTTTTTTGTACACCTGGTACTGTTTTACTAGAAACTGTTGCAAGCTTTTTGTGTGCATCAATTAACCTGAGCCCTAACTGAGGATAAAGCAATGCAGTGACACCTCTAATTATGCAATTGTACTATTAGACATGTAACGCACTGATGCACAAACCTATTCGGAATTGTTTTCCATAATGTTTCAAACTCGCTCTATTTCTTAAGTTTCTTTGCTTCCTTGTGTTTCAATTTTACCTTCCTCCTTTTATAACATTCCAACAGACACATAACTGGGGGATTTATTGTTACTTATCTCCCTAACCATCTTAAAAATGATTAAGACTTACAAACTGAGGATCTTGACAGGTGTAAAAAAACCAACCTTCAGAAATAAGCATTTTGTGAAATGGGACTAATCTTGCAAACTTCAGAACATACAATGTAGGTTCACAACACCTCAGATTACAGGCTATCTATTCTACTCGTTTTAGGGCATACCAGAAAGCTTTTCAAAGCCTTCCAGCTTCAAAGGTTATGCCCCAAGATAACTGTGGTTGAAGTGGAGTTAACTTAAAGCTGATTTAAAACAGGCTGTACTTGAAGCATAGCAGTCACCATGTTGGTTTGTAAAAACACTTATATATTCAATCTTATCTGGGTTCTGGAGTTAAAGCGCCCATTTTCCTGACACTCTCCTGGTTGTCAGACTCAACTTCATTGTACTGCTGACACAGAAGCGAGCAGAGAGTTACACCAGTGGGATGTGAACTCAGACACCACTGCTTTGTTAAGCATTTTGTCTCAGAAACAACTGGAAAATCAGAATTCCATGTCTTGGGCATTAGGATAGGCCTAAGGAGAAATACAACCCCTGGAGAAATGAAAATTGTTACAGAGCCTTTTAATTACTTAGTCACCTCAAATTTGGTTCCTACCTTCTGTATGTAAACCATGCTATAGTTACATATGGGACACATACAAGTGACCCTCTCAAGTTAAGATTTAACTTGTAAAACACTGTTACAGTTTTATTAATGGCTTTGATCTATCTGAACAGACCTCAATTTCTATATTCTGCTATTTTTATCCATTGTTAGCTAATGAAATATATAACAGGTACTCATATGAAGCTTTTATTCTTCAAAAGCTGATTGCTTATAATTTTTTTTTCTAATATTGATTAGAAATAAGTTTAGAGGCAGGTCTTTTTTTCCCCCCCCCAGATAGTTTATTTTACATCTAATGCTATTTTAGCTAATTACTGTTGGTGGCATTTCACTAATCAGCTTCCTGTTTTTAACTGAGGGAGAATCAAGTAATTGTTCCAATGAAAGCAGAGATGTCAAATGTGACTTCTAAGTAATTAATTACTTTCTCTTTTTCAGGTAACTAACCCAGGTTGAATCTGCAAAGCAGACTGACACTACCATAAAATAAAGAACACTACCTCTATAAAACAGTAACTCAGAAAAGGTGTTTTCATTGGATTGCAGGAGGATTCTACCAGTTTGAACAAAATCTATATTTGAGTATAACAAAACAGAAGTGTTTGATTCCTTCATTAGTCACATGTTTATTTAGGATTTACAATTTGTTAGTGCTTTTATGTATTGATCTATATTGCTCCAACTAATTTCACATAAGAACTTTATGAAACCTAGGCACTGATTTGGTTTGTTAAATCTAAGGGCTCAAAAAACTACTGAAATTAACTGTGATGAACAGTGTGTTTATTATTTAAATATTTAGCTACAATGTATTAAAATTAACAGAATAATAGTATCCACTTTGGTGATATGTACTAAATACCCTTTTTTTTTCCTCTATCTGCTATGCCATCTCTATATGTATCATACAACATTATATAGTAATTGGCTGTATTTAATAGTTCCCATATGCTGGATACAAAAAAATGCAAACATAATAGCATGTACTATTCAGATTGGTAACGTAAAATTGTTACGTTAGTTTATGTAGAAACAATGAACAAAAGCACAATATACAATAGTAGAATGTTACCCTGAGACAGTCTGGGAATTAGGATGGTTTTAAAAGGATGGATTGCTTCTTGTGGCAAATTTTTGGAAAAAAGCTCTAGATATTCACTAGTAGAGTTCTTACCTAAAGTCTACCCAACTTCTAATCCAGTTTCTATCCATTTATTTAAATTTTCTAGGGAGAAGTAATATGTTCTTTAGAGTATATGCAATGATCTGTGCCAAGAAATTAGTTCCATGCTATGATTGCAGTACAGGTCAGCAGTCAGCTAAGACTGAGATACTGGATACCTTGTCAAAGTAAATCAAGTTCACTTCATGGGGAAGATAGCTCCCTGTGAGGTAGTTTTAAATCCTCCTCACATGGGGGTCTTTCTTGTTAAGATGTTCATTTGCAAAGTATTATTTTATATGATCATCCCTTTTGATGCTAATTTAGATTTTACCATGTTTTCCTTGGTCTGGCAGCTCTGTTTGCATGTCTGAATTTGATCCTTCCTTTTTCTCTCATTCTAAGGTTTCTATATTTATTGTCAATTTACGCCTTGCCTCTTTGCAGTCTAAAATTGGTTGATTTAGAGCTTTTTGTATCTAGAGAATATAAAAGAGTAATTAGTCCAAATAATTACCGGGGGGGGAGGGGGGGAGTGTGTGTG